>SZWC01002757.1:132081-144872 GCA_023375785.1 Penium margaritaceum
TTTCAAAAGTATGAATGATAATAAATTCAGTTTATTCATAAACAATTGACGCAGACTAAGTTTTGAATTTTGCAACTTCGAGCTTGAATAACCTCTCAACCATTGCTGCGATTGACCAGCCGTAAGAAGGAAAGTTGACAAGACACAGTGAAACTCTTTTTATGATATTCAATGACACACGAATATTTTGGTTGGTCATTGTGCATGGTAGCCATACCGTGCCACCACTTATCAAAGTTCTTTGTACTTGCTAGTCGATACCAAGTATTCCCAAACCATTGTTTCCCCCTGTGACCACGTGTGACTCGTATTATGAGTTGTAAATGTTGACCACACACAGTGGATTTCTCTGGTCAAAGGCAGTACATATGCCTACTTTGGTCGGTCATTGTGCATGGTAGGCACACCGTGCTACTACTGACTGAAGGTAATTGTACTTGGTAGTTGAGAACCAATATTCTCATATCATTGTTTCCTCTCCTTACCGTTTGTGACTCGTGTTATGGTTGGTCAACGTTGACCACCCATTTTGAAATTCTGTGGTAATAATCAGTGACATATGCCTAGTTTGATTGTTTGGTGTGCATATTAGCCACACCGTGCCACTACGTATTGAAGTTCTTTGTCCTTTGTAGTCAATACATATGCTTCTCAAACCATTGTCCCTCCCTCTGGCCATTTGGGACTGGCGTTATGAGTTGTCAATATTCACCACACATAGTGGACTTATTCGGTCGTAGTCAGTGACGTATGCATCCTTTGGCTGGTCACTGCACACGCTAGCCATGCCGTGCCACTGCTTGTTGAAGGTGTTTGTACTTGCTAGTTGATAACTAGTGTTCCCAACCCATTGTTTTCCCCTCTGACCATTTGTAACTCGTGTTATGTGTTTTCAACGTTGACCACATGAAGTGAAATTCTTTCGTCATGGTCAGTCACACATGCATAATTTGGTTGATCACTGTGCATTGAAGCCACATTCTGCCACTACATATTGAAGGTATTTGTACTTGCTAGTAGATAACTAGTATTCACAAACCATTGCCTTCCACCCTGACCACTTGTGACTCGTGTTGTGAGTTGTCAACGTTTACCACACTTAGTGACATTATTTGGTCATGGTCAGTGACATATGCCTACTTTGGTTGGTCACCGTGCATGGTATCCACACCGTGGCACAACGTATGGAAGCCCCTTGTGCTTGCTACGTGATACTTGGTGTTCCCAAACCATTGTTTCCCCCTCTGATCATTCGTGACTCGTATTATGAGTTGTCAACGTTGACCACACACAGAGGATTTCTTTGACCAAAGGCAACACATGTGCCTACTTTGGTCCGTCAGTGTACATGGTAGCCACACCGTGCTACTACTGACTGAAGGTCTTTGTATCTGGTAGTTGAGAACCGATATTCCCCTAGCGTTGTTTCCTGTCTTGACCGTTTGTGACTCGTGTTATGGTTGGTCAACGTTGACCACCCATGTTGAATTTCTTCGGTCATGATCAGTGACATATGCCTAGTTTGGTTGTTTTTTGTGCATACTAGCCACACCGTGCCACTACGTAGTGAGGGTATTTGTCCTTTCTAGTCAATACATAGGCTTCCCAAACCATTTTATCTCCCTCTGACCATTTGTGACTCGTGTTATGAGTTTTCAATGTTGACCACACATAGTGGACTTATTCGGTCGTAGTCAGTGACGTATGCATCCTTTGGTTGGTCACTGTGCACGCTAGCCATACCGTGCCACTGCTTGTTGAAGGCCTTTGTACTTCCTAGTTGATAACTAGTGTTCCCAACCCATTGTTTTCCCCTCTGACCATTTGTGACTCGTGTTATGCATTTTCAACATTGACCACATGAAGTGAAATTCTTTTGTCATTGTCAGTGACATGCATACTTTGGTTGGTCACTCTGCATTAAAGCCACATTTTGCCACTACATATTAAAGGTATTTGTACTTGCTAGTAGATAACTAGTATTCACAAACCATTACCTTCCACCCTGACCATTTGTGACTCGTGTTGTGAGTTGTCAAAGTTTACCACACTTGGTGACAGTATTTGGTCATGGTCAGTGATGTATGCCTACTTTGGTTGGTCATTGTGCATGGTCCCCACACCGTGCCACAACGTATTGAAGCCTCTTTTGCTTGCTATGTTATTCGTGGTGTTCCCAAACCATTGCTTCCCCCTCTGACCATTTGTGACTCGTATTATGAGTTGTCAACATGGACCACACACAATGGATTTATTTGGTCACAGGCAGTACATATGCCTACTTTGGTCGGGGCATTGTGCATGGTAGCCACACCATGCTACTACTGGCTGAAGGTCGTTGTACGTGGTAGTTTAGAACCGATATTCTCATAGCATTGTTTCCCCTCTTGACCGCTCGTGACTTGTGTTATGGTTGGTCAACGTTGACCACCCATATTGAAATTTTGTGGTCATGATCAGTGACATATGCCTAGTTCGATTGTTTGGTGTGCATATTAGCCACACCGTGTCACTACGTATTGAAGTTCTTTGTCCTCTCTAGCCAATACATAGGCTTCCCAATCCATTGTTTTCCCCTCTGACCATTTGTGACTCGTGTTATGCGTTTTCAACGTTGACCACATGAATTGAAATATGTTCGTCATGGTTAGTGACATATGCATACGTTGGTTGGTCACTGTGCATTGAAGCCACATTGCGCCTCTACATATTGAAGGTATTTGTACTTGCTAGTAGATAACTAGTATTCACAAACCATTACCTTCCACCCTGACCATTTCTGACTTGTGTTGTGAGTTGTCAAAGTTTACCACGCTTAGTGACATTATTTGGTCATGGTCAGTGACATATGCCTACTTTGGTTGGTCATCGTGCATGGTCTCCACACTGTGCCACAATGTATTGAAGCCCCTTGTGCTTGCTATGTGATACTTGATGTTCCCAACCGTTTGTTTCCCCCTCTGACCATTTGTGACTCGTATTATGAGTTGTCAATGTTGACCACACACAGCGGATTTCTTTGGTCAAAGGCAGTACATATGACTACTTTGGTCGGTCATTGTGCATGGTAGCCACACCGTGCTACTACTGACTGAAGGTCGTTCTACTTGGTAGTTGAGAACCGATATTCTCATAGCATTGTTTCCTCTCCTCACAGTTTGTGACTCGTGTTATGGTTGGTCAACGTTGACCACACATATTGAAATCCTGTGGTCATGATCAGTGACATATGCCTGGTTTGATTGTTTGGTGTGCATATTAGCCACACCGTGCCACTACGTATTGAAGTTCTTTGTCCTTTCTAGCCAATACATAAGCTTACCAAACCATTGTCCCTTCCTCTCACCATTTGTGACTCGTGTTATGAGTTGTCAATGTTGACCACACATAGTGGACATATTCGGTCGTAGTCAGTGACGTATGCATCCTTTGGTTGGTCACTGTGCACGCTAGCCATACCGTGCCACTGCTTGTTGAAGGTATTTGTACTTGCTAGTTGATAACTAGTGTTCCCAACCCATTGTTTTCCCCGCTGACCATTTGTGACTCCTGTTATGTGTTTTCAACGTTGACCACATGAAGTGAAATTTGTTGGTCATGGTTAGTGACATATGCATACTTTGGTTGGTCACTGTGCATTGAGGCCACATTGTGCCACGACATATTGAAGGTATTTGTTCTTGCTAGTCAATAACTAGTATGCACAAACCATGATCTTCCACCCTGACCATTTGTGACTCGTGTTATGAGTTGTCAAAGTTTACCACACTTAGTTACATTATTTGGTCATGGTAAGTGACATGTGCCTACTTTGGTTGGTCATCGTGCATGGTAGCCATACCGTGCCACCACTTATCGAAGGTCTTTGTACTTGCTAGTCGATACCAAGTATTCCCAAACCATTGTTTTCCCCTCTGACCACGTGTGACTTGTATTATGAGTTGTAAACGTTGACCACACACAGTGGATTTCTCTGGTCAAAGGCAGTACGTATGCCTACTTTGGTTAGTCATTGTGCATGGTAGGCACACCGTGCTACTACTGACTGACGGTAATTGTACTTGGTAGTTGAGAACCAATATTCTCATATCATTGTTTCCTCTCCTTACCGTTTGTGACTCGTGTTATGGTTGGTCAACGTTGACCACCCATTTTGAAATTCTGTGGTCATGATAAGTGACATATGCCTAGTTTGATTGTTTGGTGTGCATATTAGCCACATTGAGCCACTACGTATTGAAGTTATTTGTCCTTTCTAGTGAATACATATGCTTCCCAAACCATTGTCCCTCCCTCTGACCATTTGGGACTGGCGTTATGAGTTGTCAATATTGACCACACATAGTGGACTTATTCGGTCGTAGTCAGTGACGTATGCATCCTTTGGTTGGTCACTGCACACGCTAGCCATACCGTGCCACTGCTTGTTGAAGGTGTTTGTACTTGCTAGCTGATAACTAGTGTTCCCAACCCATTGTTTTCCCCTCTGACCATTTGTGACTCGTGTTATGTGTTTTCAACGTCGACCACATGAAATGAAATTATTTCGTCATGGTCAGTGACACATGCATACTTTGGTTGGTCACTGTGCATTGAAGCCACATTGTGCCACTACATATTGAAGGTATTTGTACTTGCTAGTAGATAACTAGTATTCAAAAACCATTACCTTCCACCCTGACCATTTGTGACTCGCGTTGTGAGTTGTCAAAGTTTACCACACATAGTGACATTATTTGGTCATGGTCAGTGACATATGCATCCTTTGGTTGGTCACCGTGCATTGTCTCCACACCGTGCCACAACGTATTGAAGCCCCTTGTTCTTGCTACGTGATACTTGGTGTTCCGAAACCATTGTTTCCCCCTCTGACCATTCGTGACTCGTATTGTGAGTTGTCAACGTTGACCACACACAGCGGATTTCTTTGGTCAAAGGCAGTACATATGCCTACTTTGGTCGGTCAGTGTACATGGTAGCCACACCGTGCTACTACTGACTGAAGGTCTTTGTATCTGGTAGTTGAGAACCGATATTCCCATAGCGTTGTTTCCTGTCTTGATTGTTTGTGACTCGTGTTATGGTTGGTCAACGTCGACCATCCATGTTGAATTTCTTCGGTCATGATCAGTGACATATGCCTAGTTTGGTTGTTTGTTGTGCATACTAGCCACACCGTGCCACTACGTATTGAACTCCTTTGTCCTTTCTAGTCAATACATAGGCTTCCCAAACCATTTTATCTCCCTCTGACCATTTGTGACTCGTGTTATGAGTTGTCAATGTTGACTACACATAGTGGACTTATTCGGTCGTAGTCAGTGACGTATGCATCCTTTGGTTGGTCACTGTGCACGGTAGCCATACTGTGCCACTGCTTGTCGAAGGTCTTTGTACTTCCTAGTTGATAACTAGTGTTCCCAACCCATTGTTTTCCCCTCTAACCATTTGTGACTCGTGTTATGCATTTTCAATGTTGACCACATGAAGTGAAATTCTTTCGTCATGGTCAGTGACATATGCATACTTTGGTTGGTCACTATGCATTGAAGCCACATTGTGCCACTACATGTTTAAGGTATTTGTACTTTCTAGTAGATAACTAGTATTCAAAAACCATTACCTTCCACCCAGACCATGTGTGACTCGCGTTGTGAGTTGTCAAAGTTTACCACACTTAGTGACATTATTTGGTCATGGTCAGTGACATATCCCTACTTTGGTTGGTCATCATGCGTGGTCTCCACACCGTGCCATGACGTATTGAAGCCCCTTGTGCTTGCTATGTGATACGTGGTGTTCTTAAACCATTGTTTCCCCCTCTGACCGTTTGTGACTCGTATTATGAGTTGTCAACGTGGACCACACACAGCGCATTTCTTTGGTCAAAGGCAGTACATATGCATACTTTGGTCGGTCATTGTGCATGGTAGCCACACCGTGCTACTACTGACTGAAGGTCGTTGTACTTTGTTGTTGAGAACCGAAATTCTCATAGCATTGTTTCCTCTCCTGACCGTTTGTGACTCGTGTTATGGTTGGTCATTGTTGACCACCCATATTGAAATTCTGTGGCCATGATCAGTGACATATGCCTAGTTTAATTGTTTTGGTGTGCATATTAGCCACACCGTGCCACTACGTATTGAAGTTCTTTGTCCTTTCTAGCCAATACATAGGCTTCCCAATCCATTGTTTTCCCCCCTGACCATTTGTGACTCGTGTTATGCGTTTTCAACGTTGACCACATGAAGTGAAATTTGTTCGTCATGGTTAGTGACATATGCATACTTTGGTTGGTCACTGTGCATTGAAGCAACATTGTGCCACTACATGTTGAATGTATTTGTACTTGCTAGTAGATAACTAGTATTCACAAAACATTACCTTCCACCCTGACCATTTGTGACTCGTGTTGTGAGTTGTCAAAGTTTACCACACATAGTGACATTATTTGGTCATGGCCAGTGACATATGCCTACTTTGGTTGGTCATCGTGCATGGTCTTCACACTGTGCCACAACGTATTGAAGCCCCTTGTGCTTTCTATGTGATACTTGGTGTTCCCAAACCATTGTTTCCCCCTTTGACCATTTGTGACTCATGTTATGAGTTGTCAACGTTGACCACACACAGCGGATTTATTGGGTCAATGGCAGTACATATGCCTATTTTGGTCGGTCATTGTGCATGGTAGCCACACCGTGCTACTACTGACTGAAGGTCGTTGTCCTTGGTAGTTGAGAACCGATATTCCCATAGCATTGTTTCCTGTCCTGACCGTTTGTGACTCATGTTATGGTTGGTCAACGTTGACCACCCATATTTAAATTATGTGGGCATGATCAGTGACATATGCCTGGTTTGGTTGTTTGGTGTGCATATTAGCCACACCGTGCCACTACGTATTGAAGTTCTTTGTCCTTTTTGGTCGATACATAGGCTTCCAAAACCATTGTCTCTCCCTCTGACCATTTGTGACTCGTGTTATGAGTTGTCAATGTTGACCACACATAGTGGACTTATTCGGTCGTACTCAGTGACGTATGCATCCTTTGGTCGGTCATTGTGCACGCTAGCCATACCGTGCCACTGCTTGTTGAAGGTCTTTGTACTTGCTAGTTGATAACTAGTGGTCCCAACCCATTGTTTTCCCCTCTGACCATTTGTGACTCGTGTTATGCGTTTTCAACGTTTACCACATGAAGTGAAATTCTTTCGTCATGGTCAGTGACATATGCATACTTTGGTTGGTCACTGTGCATTGGAGCCACATTTTGCCACTACATATTGAAGGTATTTGTACTTGCTAGTAGATAACTAGTATTCACAAACCATTTCTTTCATCCCTTACCATTTGTGACTCGTGTTGTAAGTTGTCAAAGTTTACCACACATAGTGACAATATTTGGTCATGATCAGTGACATATGCCTACTTTGGTTGTTCATCGTGCATGGTATCCACAGTGTGCCACAACGTATTGAAGCCCCTTGTGCTTGCTATGTGATACTTGGTATTCCCAACCCATTGTTTCCCCCGTCTGACAATTTGTGACTCGTATTATGAGTTGTCAACGTTGACCACACACAGCGGATTTCTTTGGTCAAAGGCAGTACATATGCCTACTTTGGTCAGTCATTGTTCATGGTAGACATACCGTGCTACTACTGACTGAAGGTCGTTCTACTTGGTAGTTGAGAACAAATATTCCCATAGCATTGTTTCCTGTCTTGACCGTTTGTGACTCGTGATATGGTTGGTCAACGTTGACCACCCATATTGAAATTCCGTGGTCATGATCAGTGACATATGCCTAGTTTGGTTGTTTGGTGTGCATATGAGCCACACCGTGCCACTACGTATTGAAGTTATTTGTCTTTTCTAGTCAAATCATAGGCTTCCCAAACCATTGTCTCTCCCTCTGACCATTTGTGACTCGTGTTATGAGTTGTCAATGTTGACCACACAAAGTGGACTTATTCGGTCGTAGTCCGTGACGTATGCATCCTTTGGTTGGTCACTGTGCACGCTAGCCATACCGTGTCACTGCTTGTTGAAGGTCTTTGTACTTCCTAGTTGATAACTAGTGTTCCCAACCCATTGTTTTTCCTTCTGACCATTTGTGACTCGTGTTATGCGTTTTCAACGTTGACCACATGAAGTGAAATTCTTTCGTCATGGTTAGTGACATATGCATACTTTGGTTGGTCACTGTGCATTGAAGCCACATTCTGCCACTACATATTGAAGGTATTTGTACTTGCTAGTAGATAACTAGTATTCACAAACCTATCGCTCCAGACCATGTGTGACTCGCGTTGTGAGTTGTCAAAGTTTACCACACATAGTGACATTATTTGGTCATGGTCAGTGACATATGCATACTTTGGTTGGTCACTGTGCACGCTAGCCATACCGTGTCACTGCTTGTTGAAGGTCTTTGTACTTCCTAGTTGATAACTAGTGTTCCCAACCCATTGTTTTTCCTTCTGACCATTTGTGACTCGTGTTATGCGTTTTCAACGTTGACCACATGAAGTGAAATTCTTTCGTCATGGTTAGTGACATATGCATACTTTGGTTGGTCACTGTGCATTGAAGCCACATTCTGCCACTACATATTGAAGGTATTTGTACTTGCTAGTAGATAACTAGTATTCACAAACCTATCGCTCCAGAATCTAACTATATAAGCACTAAGCCAACTCACTTGGTGTTCATATGCTGTCCAAATGACATTATAGGGGTGCCTATGGGTGAAGGGCATAAAATAAGGGGGTGTAATATTATAGGGTAGCTTTCAAAAGTATGAATGATAATAAATTCAGTTTATTCATAAACAATTG
The DNA here is from genome assembly GCA_023375785.1 of Penium margaritaceum. Lineage (NCBI taxonomy): Eukaryota > Viridiplantae > Streptophyta > Zygnematophyceae > Desmidiales > Peniaceae > Penium > Penium margaritaceum. The sequence continues at coordinate 140,929 of SZWC01002757.1, forward strand.
ACACAGACTTAGTTTTGAATTTTGCAACTTCGAGCTTGAATAACCTCTCACCCATTGCTGCGATTGACCAGCCGTAATAAGGAAAGTTGACAAGACACAGTGAAACTCTTTTTATGATATTCAATGACACACGAATATTTTGGTTGGTCATTGTGCATGGTAGCCATACCGTGCCACCACTTATCGAAGGTCTTTGTACTTGCTAGTCGATACCAAGTACTCCCAAACCATTGTTTCCCCCTCTGACCACGTGTGACTTGTATTATGAGTTGTAAACGTTGACCACACACAGCGGATTTCTGTGGTCAAAGGCAGTACATATGCCTACTTTGGTCGGTCATTGTGCATGGTAGCCACACCGTGCTACTACTGACTGAAGGTCGTTGTACTTGGTTGTTGAGAACCGACATTCTCATAGCATTGTTTCCTCTCCTGACCGTTTGTGACTCGTGTTATGGTTGGTCGTCGTTGACCACCCATATTGAAACTCTGTGGTCATGATCAGTGACATATGCCTAGTTTGATTGTTTGGTGTGCATATAAGCCACACCGTGCCACTACGTATTGAAGGTCTTTGTCCTTTCTAGCCAATACATAGGCTTGCCAATCCATTGTTTTCCCCTCTGACCATTTGTGACTCGTGTTATGCGTTTTCAACGTTGACCACCTGAAGTGATATTTGTTCGTCATGGTTAGTGACATATGTATACTTTGGTTGGTCACTGTGCATTGAAGCCACATTTTGCCACTATATATTGAATGTAGTTTTACTTGCTAGTAGATAACTAGTATTCACAAACCATCACCTTCCACCCTGACCATTTGTGAATCGTGTTGTGAGTTGTCAAAGTTTACCACACATAGTGACATTATTTGGTCATGGTCAGTGACATATGCCTACTTTGGTTGGTCATCGTGCATGGTCTCCACACTGTGCCACAACGTATTGAAACCCCTTGTGCTTGCTATGTGATACTTGTTGTTCCCAAACCATTGTTTCCCCCTTTGACCATTTGTGACTCGTATTATGAGTTGTCAACGTTGACCACACACAGCGGATTTCTTTGGTCAAAGGCAGTACATATGCCTACTTCGGTCGGTCATTGTGCATGGTAGCCACAGCGTGCTACTACTGACTGAAGGTCATTGTACCTGGTAGTTGAGAACCGATATTCCCATAGCATTGTTTCCTATCCTGACCGTTTGTGAATCGTGTTATGGTTGGTCAACGTTGACCACCCATATTGAAATTCTGTGGGCATGATCAGTGACATATGCCTAGTTTGGTTGTTTTGTGTGCATATTAGCCACACCGTGCCACTACGTATTGAAGTTCTTTGTCCTTTCTGATGAATACATAGGCTTCCCAAACCATTGTCTCTCCTTCTGACCATTTGTGACTCGTGTTATGAGTTGTCAATGTTGACCACACATAGTGGACTTATTTGGCCGTACTCAGTGACGTGTGCATCCTTAGGTTGGTCACTCTGCACGCTAGCCATACCGTTCCACTTCTTGTTAAAGGTCTTTGTACTTCCTAGTTGATAAATAGTGTTCCCAACCCATTGGTTTCCCCTCTGACCATTTGTGACTCGTGTTATGTGTTTTCAACGTTTACCACATGAAGTGAAATTCTTTCGTCATGGTCAGTGACATATGCATACTTTGGTTGGTCACTGTGCATTGAAGCCACATTGTGCCACTACATATTGAAGGTATTTGTACTTGCTAGTAGATAACTAGTATTCACAAACCATTACCTTCCACCCTGACCATTTGTGACTCGTGTTGTAAGTTGTCAAAGTTTACCACACATAGTGACATTATTTGGTCATGGTCAGTGAAATATGCCTACTTTGGTTGGTCATCGTGCATGGTCTCCACACTGTGCCACAACGTATTGAAACCCCTTGTGCTTGCTATGTCATACTTGGTATTCCCAAACCATTGTTTCCCCCTCTGACCATTTGTGACTCCTATTATGAGTTGTCAACATTGACCACACACAGCGGATTTCTTTGGTCAAAGGCAGTACATATGCCTACTTTGGTCGGTCATTGTGCATGGTAGACATACCGTGCTACTACTGACTGAAGGTCGTTCTACTTGGTAGTTGAGAACCAATATTCCCATGGCATTGTTTCCTGTCCTAACCGTTTGTGACTCGTGTTATGGTTGGTCAACGTTGACCACCCATATTGAAATTCTGTGGTCATGATCAGTGACATATGCCTAGTTTGGTTGTTTGGTGTGCATATGAGCCACACCGTGCCACTACGTATTGAAGTTCTTTGTCCTTTCTAGTCAATCCATATGCTTCCCAAACCATTGTCTCTCCCTCTGACCATTTGTGACTCGTGTTACGAGTTGTCAATGTTGACCACACATAGTGGACTTATTCGGTCGTAGTCCGTGACGTATGCATCCTTTGGTTGGTCACTGTGCACGCTAGCCATACTGTGCCACTGCTTGTTGAAGGTCTTTGTACTTCCTAGTTGATAACTAGTGTTCCCAACCCATTGTTTTCCCCTCTGACCATTTGTGACTCGTGTTGCGTTTTCAACGTTGACCACATGAAGTGAAATTCTTTCGTCATGGTCAGTGACATATGCATACTTTGGTTGGTCACTGTGCATTGAAGCCACATTCTGCCACTACATATTGAAGGTATTTGTACTTGCTAGTATCTAGTAGCAAGTACAACCATAACACGAGTCACAAACGGTCAGGAGAGGAAACAATGCTATGAGAATGTCGGTTCACAACAACCAATTACAACGACCTTCAGTCAGTAGTAGCACGGTGTGGGTACCATGCACAATGACCGACCAAAGAAGGCATATGTACTGCCTTTGACCAAAGAAATCCGCTGTCTCTGGTCCACGTTGACAACTCATGATACGAGTCACAAATGGTCAGAGGGGCAAACAATGGTTTGGGAACACCACTTATCACAGAGCAAGCACAAGGGGCTTCAATACGTTGTGGCACGGTGTGGAGACCATGCACGATGACCAACGAACGTAGGCATATGTCACTGACCATGACCAAATAATGTCACTAAGTGTGGTAAACTTTGACAACTCACAACACGAGTCACAAATGGCCAGGGTGGAAGGTACCGGTTTTTGAATACTAGTTATCTACTAGCAAGTACAAATACCTTCAATATGTAGTGGCACAATGTGGCTTCAATGCACAGTGACCAACCAAAGTATGCATATGTCACTGACCATGACGAAAGAATTTCACTTCATGTGGTCAACGTTGAAAACGCATAACACGAGTCACAAATGGTTAGAGGGGAAAACAATGGGTTGGGAACACTAGTTATCAACTAGGAAGTACAAATACCGTCAACAAGCAGTGGCACGGTATGGCTAGCGTGCACAGTGACCAACCAAAGGATGCATACGTCATTGACTACGACCGAATAAGTCCACTATGTGTGGTCAACATTGACAACTCATAACACGAGTCACAAATGGTCAGAGGGAGATAAAGAGTTTGGGAAGCCTATGTATTGACTAGAAAGGACAAAGAACTTCAATACGTAGTGGCACGGAATGGCTAGTATGCACAACAAACAACCAAACTAGGCATATGTCACTGATCATGACCAAAGAAATTCAACATCGGTGGTCAATGTTGACCAACCATAACACGAGTCACAAACGGTCAAGACAGGAAACAATGCTATGGGAATATTGGTTCTCAACTACCAAGTACAAAGACCTTCAGTCAGTAGTAGCACGGTGTGGCTACCATGTACAATGACCGACCAAAGTAGGCATATGTACTGCCTTTGACCAAAGAAATCCGCTGTGTGTGGTCAACGTTGACAACTCATAATACGAGTCACGAATGGTCAGAGGGGCAAACAATGGTTTGGGAACACCAAGTATCACATAGCAAGCACAAGGGGCTTCAATACGTTGTGGCAC
>SZWC01002757.1:147012-160536 GCA_023375785.1 Penium margaritaceum
GGCTGGATTTGTCTCCATCGGCCCCACCGATCGGCGGTTCAGATGCGCAAACGGTAGTGTCGTGAACGCAAAGGGCGTGGGTGACAAGCTGGTGAGCATCAGCCTCAATGGTGCGGAGAAGGATCTACGGCTACGTGACGTGGTCTACATGCCCTCCTTTGCGGCAAACCTTCTGTCCGTGTCAAAAATAACGGACAACGACATGACGGTGGTGTTCACGCAGAAGAAGGCGGTCATCGCCAGGAACGAAGACATCAAGGTCCTCTACGCCAACAAAGATCTCGTGGCACAGGTTCCACGGGTTGACGGACTCTACGTACTGCAGACAACGGCAGCAAAGAGCTCGGAAAAGGAGGGCCATGCGGGTGCAGCGGAGGCAGTGGTCTCGACACCCACGCAGGAGAGCACACCAACGAAAACTGAAAAAGCATCCTCTGCCGCAAAAGACGAAGACGCTGATCTGTGGCATAGACGCTTTGGGCATGTGGCAAACAGCACACTCCAAGTCATCCAGCAACAACAGCTGGTCCGTGGCATGGATGGTTGCAAGAAGGATGCGGTTGGATGTGGCAGCCTGTGTGAACCTTGCCTCCAAGGCAAGACCAAGCGAACGCGCTTTGAGCGCAATGGTCGCCGCGCAGAATCAGCCCTTGACCTCATTCACACCGACGTGTGCGGACCCTTTCGCACGGCGTCAAATGGTGGTAGCAAGTATTTTCTGACCTTCATAGATGACCACAGCCGCAAGGTGTGGATCTTCTTCCTCAAAGCAAAGGGAGAGGTCAGAGAAAAGTTGCAGGAGTTTGTCGCCATGGTGGAGCGGCAGACCGGAAAGAAAGTCAAAGCGATGCGAAGCGACAACGGTGGAGAGTACGAGGCATGCAAGGGCTGGTTGAGGCAACATGGGATCAGCCACCAGCCCACAACGCCTTACACGCCGCAGAGCAATGGTGTTGCCGAACGGATGAATCAGACCATCCTCGGCATGGTGCGTAGCATGCTCTTTGATGCAAAGCTTCCACCGCGGTTCTAGGCGGAAGCGGCAAGAACGGCATGCTATCTCGTCAACCTGACTCCTGCGGCTGCTCTGGGCAGGCGCGGAAAGAAGAAGGGAAAGCAACAGATGACACCACAAGAAGTTTGGTCAGGGAAGAAGCCGGACGCATCACACCTGAAGGTATTCGGCTGCACCGCATGGGCAAAGGTCTAGGCGGGTGAGGGTGCCGGCAAGCTGGATTCAAGAGCACGAAATTGCGTTATGGTGGGCTATGAGACGGCCCACAAGGCATATTGCTTGTAGGACCTGGCAGGAAGAAGACTCATCACCAGACAGGATGTAACCTTTGACGAGAGGAAACCAGGCAAGGAAGAGATGCTTGATCCCACGGAAGCTCCAAAACAGGGAGAGTGGTTGGTGCTGCTAGAGTCAGGAGATCAAGCTCCTGAAAACTGGCAAGTGGTGCCAGTGCGGCAGGCCGTGAAGAAGAGTGGTGTGCCAGGGGGAGCGGCTGCGCAGGCTGACGCAGCGGCGAGCTCCGACACAGAGTCGGAGACGTCCGAGGCCTCTGAGACCAGCTCGAAGGCCAGTGGCTCTTCAAAAGAGGAAAATTCAACTCCAGGGCAGCCAACACCACAGGAGCAACATCATGGCAAACATCCACCAGCAATGCAATGTCGCAGCACACGACAAAGAAAACAAACTCCAAAGTACGACGCTGACACTGGAAGCTGGACTGGACTGAGCTGTTCCTGTTTGGCTCAGGGAGAGCCGCTCACTATGGCTGAAACGCTGGCAAGGCCCGATGCGGCCAAGTGGAAGGAGGCGGTGGACAGCGAGCTCGCGTCCATCGAAGAAAATGGCACATGGGTGCTGGTGGTCAAACCCGCTAACGCTCACGTGGTGGGCTCAAAGTGGGTGCTCAGGTTGAAGCGGAAGCAAGATGATATCGTCGACAAGTACAAGGCAAGGGTCGTGGCGAAAGGGTTCTCACAGCGCGCAGGTTCTGAGTACGATGAGACCTTCGCACCGGTCGTCACGTTTGCCTCCATCAGGTCCCTGCTTGCTGTCGCTGCCGCCAAAGACCTTGAGATCCACCAGATGGGTGTGAAGACAGCCTTCCTGTATGGGAAGCTCGACAAGGAGGTGCTAATGGAGGTACCGGAGGGTGTCAAAGCACCCAAGGGTAAGGTGTGCAAGCTGGTGAAGGCGTTGTACGGGCTGAAACAGGCCCCACGGATCTGGTACAAGGAGATGGACAGCTTCATGGCTGAGATATCCTTCACACATTGCAAAAATGACCCTAGCGTCTATGTGCGGGAGGACAAACGTGGCTTGCTACTTGTGGCGTTGTACGTGGATGATCTTATCATGTGTTCTTCCTCGCAGGAGGCCCTCACGGACCTCAAGAAAAATCTGGCCAGCAGATTTAAGACGAAGGACATGGGACCTCTTGAGTACTACCTCGGGATTGCTGTTCACCGCAACCGCAAAGCAGGCACCATCGAGCTCAACCAGACCAAGTACATCATGGACATCTTGAAGCGATACAACATGGAGGACTGCAAGCCCGTCAGCACCCCCATGCCCTCCGACTGCAAGCTCTCCTCCTCCATGTCACCAAGCAACGAGGCAGACCGGCGGGAGATGCAAAACATTCCATACCAGTCCGCCGTCGGAAGCCTCATGTATGCAATGGTGGGAACACGACCTGACATTGCTTTTNACCGCAAAGCAGGCACCATCGAGCTCAACCAGACCAAGTACATCATGGACATCTTGAAGCGCTACAACATGGAGGACTGCAAGCCCGTCAGCACCCCCATGCCCTCCGACTGCAAGCTCTCCTCCTCCATGTCACCAAGCAACGAGGCAGACCGGCGGGAGATGCAAAACATTCCATACCAGTCCGCCGTCGGAAGCCTCATGTATGCAATGGTGGGAACACGACCTGACATTGCTTTTGCAGTGGGTCAGGTGAGCAGGTTTGTGGCCAACCCTGGGCCAGAACATTGGCAAGTCGTGAAGCGGAATTTTCGCTACCTCAAAAAGACTCGGCACGTCGGACTTCGGTTTGGAGGTCTAGAAGGATCAGACTTGCTGCGGCTGACATGCTACACCGACGCGGACTGGGGAGGACGGATTGATGACAGGAAGTCCACCTCAGGGTTTGCTTGTCTTCTCAACGGTGGTGCGGTCTCATGGGCAAGCAGGAAGCAGGGCTGCGTCTCGCTTTCTACTTCTGAGGCGGAGTACATTGCACTCTCGGAAGTTTGCAAGGAAACACAGTGGCTTCGCAGTTTGCTTGATGAGATCAAGGCACCACAAGAGGAGGCAACGGTCATCCGCATTGACAACCAAAGTGCTATGGCTATGGCAGAGGACGACATGATCTCCCGGCGTACAAAGCACATCGATATTCGGTACCACTACTCACGTGACCTTATCGCCAAGGGTGTCGTGGAACTGGAGCATGTCGCAACCAAGAAAATGCTTGCGGACTTCTTGACAAAGCCGCTAGACAGCGACTTGCATGTTGCAGGTGCTCGAGGAGTCAGCATGGTGGATGCAAGAGATGAGAACTAAAGACCAAGAAAACTGACATGCACAAACACAACCTAGAGCTACAGGTTCATGCTGAAGAAAACTACCACAGCAGGTGGCCTACGGTGCAAGGGAGAGATTGTTGTTCTTCTATGTCCCATGGCCACTGCTATGGGTTGACGGACAGGTTGGGCATGCACTGCTCCCTTGGAGTAAGTCCCCCAAACCTTGTTCGTGGTGCAAGTTCAAGCGAGACACCAGAAGTGTAGCACAACGGATAGCATGTTGGACTTAGGGACAACAGGTCCTGCAATCGAGCCTTGATGTGCGCAGGAGGTTTTTTGACCTTCTAGCACAGGGGAAGTTTCTTAGACATTTCTCCATGCATGAGGAGAGTGCGCCACTTGGCGGTCAGTGGATGCGCCAATTGGCGGACTGGTGAGGTGGTTTGGAGTGACCATCCCAAAAGTGTCACTGCCCACACACCTTAGAAGCCAGGCCTAGGACTATATGTACCAGGCTCATTCCTCATTCTAATTACACAATCTGGCCTTAGATGCTCCTCACAGAGTTTTCCAACTAAGGAACAGTATAAAGAAGACACTAGTTGGTCTAAGCCCCAGGAGTTAGTCTTTGACGAGCACCTCGCGCGAAAGTGACCAAGTGTTAAGTGGACACAGTTGCTAGCAAGTGATTGCCTAGGAACTGCTCAGTGTGGAACCGTGATCCTGAGGGTGATATCTTCTCCTAGCTGAAATGCTAGGAGCGGACGGCAGGTGCTATTGTGTCGGCCCTGTTTTCTAGTCCGTTTGCCTCAGGTCGGTTGACACAAGGGGCTTCAATACATTGTGGCACGGTGTGGAGACCATGCACGGTGACCAACCAAAGTAGGCATATGTCACTGACCATGACCAAATAATGTCACTAAATGTGGTAAACGTTGACAACTCACAACACAAGTCACAAATGGTTAGGGTGGAAGGTAATGGTTTGTGAATACTAGTTATCTATTAGCAAGTACAAATACCTTCAATATGTAGTGGCAGGAATGTTGCTTCAATGCACAGTGACCAACCAAAGTATGCATGTGTCAATGACCATGACAAAAGAGTTTCACTCCATGTGGTCAACGTGGAAAACACATAACAGGAGTCACAAATGGTCAGAGGGGAAAACAATGGGTTGGGAACACTAGTTATCAACTAGCAAGTACAAAGACCTTCAACAAGCAGTGGCACGGTATGGCTAGCGTGCACATTGACCAACCAAAGGATGCATACGTCACTGACTACGACCAAATAAGTCCACTATGTGTGGTCAACATTGACAACTCATAACATGAGTCACAAATGGTCAGAGGGAGAGACAATGGTTTGGTAAGCCTATGTATTGGCTAGAAAGGACAAAGAACTTCAATACGTAGTGGCACGGTGTGGCTAATGTGCACACCAAACAATCAAACCAGGCATATGTCACTGATCATGACCACATAATTTCAATATGTGTGGTCAACGTTGACCAACCATAACACGAGTCACAAACGGTCAGGAGAGGAAACAATGCTATGAGAATATCGGTTCTCAACTACCAAGTAGAACGACCTTCGGTCAGTAGTAGCACGGCATGTCTACCATGCACAATGACTGACCAAAGTAGGCATATGCACTGCCTTTGACCAAAGAAATGCGCTGTGTGTGGTCAATGTCGACAACTGATACTACGAGTCACAAATGGTCAGAGGGGGAAACAATGGTTTAAGAATACCAAGTATGACATAGCAAGCACAAGGGGCTTCAATACGTTGTGGCACAGTGTGGAGACCATGCACGATGACCAACCAAAGTAGGCATATGTCACTGACCATGACCAAATAATGTCACTATGTGTTGTGAACTTTGACAACTTACAACACAACTCACAAATGGTCAGGGTGGAAGGTAATTGTTTTTGAATACTAGTTATCTACTAGCAAGTACAAATACCTTTAATATGTAGTGGCACGATGTGGCTTCAATGCACAGTGACCAACCAAAGTATGCATATGTCACTGACCATGACAAAAGAATTTCACTTCATGTGGTAAACGTTGACAACGCATAACACGAGTCACAAATGGTCAGAGGGTAAAACAATGGGTTGGGAACACTAGTTTTCAACTAGGAAGTACAAAGACCTTCAACAAGCATTGGCACGGTATGGCTAGCGTGCACAGTGACCAACCAAAGGATGCATACGTCACTGAGTACGACCGAATAAGTCCACTATGTGTTGTCAACCTTGACAGCTCATAGCACGAGTCACAAATGGTCAGAGGGAGAGACAATGGGTTGGGAAGCCTATGTATTGACCAGAAAGGACAAAGAACTTCAATACGTAGTGGCACAGTGTGGCTAATATGCACACCAAATAACCAAACTAGGCATATGTCACTGATCATGCCCACAGAATTTCAATATGGGTGGTCAACGTTGACCAACCATAACACGAGTCACAAACGGTCAGGACAGGAAACAATGCTATGGGAATATTGGTTTTCAACTACCAGGTACAACGACCTTCAGTCAGTAGTAGCACGATGTGGCTACCATGCACAATGCCCAACCAACGTAGGCATATGTACTGCCTTTGACCACAGAAATCCGTTGTGTGTGGTCAACGTTGACAACTCATAATACGAGGCACAAATGGTCAAAGGGGGGAACAATGGTTTGGGAACACCAAGTATAACATAGCAAGCACAAGAGGCTTCAATACGTTGTGGCACAGTGTGGAGACCATGCACGATGACCAACCAAAGTAGGCATATGTCACTGACCATGACCAAATAATGTCACTATGTGTGGTAAAGTTTGACAACTTACAACACGAGTCACAAATGGTCTGGGTGGAAGGTAATGGTTTGTGAATACTAGTTATCTACTAGCAATTACAAATACCTTCAATATGTAGTGGCACAATGTGGCTTCAATGCACAATGACCAACCAAAGTATGCATATGTCACTAACCATGACCAACAAATTTCACTTCATGTGGTCAACGTAGAAAACACATAACAGGAGTCACAAATGGTCAGAGGGGAAAACAATGGGTTGGGAACACTAGTTATCAACTAGCAAGTACAAAGACCTTCAACAAGGAGTGGTACGGTATGGCTAGCGTGCACATTGACCAACCAAAGGATGCATACGTCACTGACTACGACCGAATAAGTCCACTATGTGTGGTCAACATTGACAACTCATAACAAGAGTCACAAATGGTCAGAGGGAGAGACAATGGTTTGGTAAGCCTATGTATTGGCTAGAAAGGACAAAAAACTTCAATACGTAGTGGCACGGTGTGGCTAATGTGCACACCAAACAATCAAACCAGGCATATGTCACTGATCATGACCACGGAATTTCAATATGTGTGGTCAATGTTGACCAACCATAACACGAGTCACAAACGGTCAGGAGAGGAAACAATGCTATGAGATTATCGGTTCTCAACTACCAAGTAGAACGACCTTCGGTCAGTAGTAGCACGGTATGTCTACCATGCACAATGACTGATCAAAGTAGGCATATGCACTGCCTTTGACCAAAGAAATCCGCTGTGTGTGGTCAATGTCGACAACTGATACTACGAGTCACAAATGGGCAGAGGGGGAAACAATGGTTTAAGAATACCAAGTATTACATAGGAAGCACAAGGGGCTTCAATACGTTGTGGCACAGTATGGAGACCATGCACGACGACCAACCAAAGTAGGCATATGTCACTCACCATGACCAAATAATGTCACTATGTGTGGTAAACTTTGACAACTTACAACACGAGTCACAAATGGTCAGGATGGAAGGTAATTGTTTGTGAATACTAGTTATCTACTAGCAAGTAAAAATACCTTCAATATGTAGTGGCACAATGTGGCTTCAATGCACAGTGACCAACCAAAGTATGCATATGTCACTGACCATGACAAAAGAATTTCACTTCATGTGGTAAACGTTGAAAACGCATAACACGAGTCACAAATGGTCAGAGGGGAAAACAATGGGTTGGAAACACTAGTTATCAACTAGGAAGTACAAAGACCTTCAACAAGCAGTGGCACGGTATGGCTAGCGTGCACAGTGACCAACCAAAGGATGCATACCTCACTGAGTAAGACCGAATAAGTCCACTATGTGTGGTCAACATTGACAATTCATAACACGAGTCACAAATGGTCAGAGGGATAGACAATGGTTTGGGAAGCCTATGTATTGACCAGAAAGGACAAAGAACTTCAATACGTAATGGCACGGTGTGGCTAATACGCACACCAAACAACCAAACTAGGCATATGTCACTGATAATGCCCACAGAATTTCAAAATGGGTGGTCAACATTGACCAACCATAACACGAGTCACAAACGGTCAGGAGAGGAAACAATGCCATGAGAATGTCGGTTCTCAACAACCAAGTACAACGACCTTCAGTCAGCAGTAGCACGGTTTGGCTACCATGCACAATGACCGACCAAAGTAGGCATATGTACTGCCTTTGACCAAAGAAATCCGCTGTGTGTGGTCCACGTTGACAACTCATAATACGAGTCACAAATGGTCAGAGGGGGAAACAATGGTTTGGGAACACCACGTATCACATAGCAAGCACAAGGGGCTTCAATACATTGTGGCACGGTGTGGAGACCATGCACGATGACCAACCAAAGTAGGCATATGTCACTGACCATGACCAAATAATGTCACTATGTGTGGTAAAGTTTGACAACTTACAACACGAGTCACAAATGGTCAGGATGGAAGGTAATTGTTTGTGAATACTAGTTATCTACTAGCAAGTACAAATACCTTCAATATGTAGTGGCACAATGTGGCTTCAATGCACAGTGACCAACCAAAGTATGCATATGTCACTGACCATGACAAAAGAATTTCACTTCATGTGGTAAACGTTGAAAACGCATAACACGAGTCACAAATGGTCAGAGGGGAAAACAATGGGTTGGGAACACTAGTTATCAACTAGGAAGTACAAAGACCTTCAACAAGCAGTGGCACGGAATGGCTAGCAGGCACAGTGACCAACCAAAGGATGCATACGTCACTGAGTAAGACCGAATAAGTCCACTATGCGTGGTGAACATTGACAATTCATAACACGAGTCACAAATGGTCAGAGGGATAGACAATGGTTTGGGAAGCCTATGTATTGACCAGAAAGGACAAAGAACTTCAATACGTAGTGGCACGGTGTGGCTAATATGCACACCAAACAACCAAACTAGGCATCTGTCACTGATAATGCCCACATAATTTCAAAATGGTTGATCAACGTTGACCAACCATAACACGAGTCACAAACGGTCAGTAGAGGAAACAATGCTATGAGAATGTCGGTTCTCAACAACCAAGTACAACGACCTTCAGTCAGCAGTAGCACGGTGTGGCTACCATGCACAATGACCGACCAAAGTAGGCATATGTACTGCCTTTGACCAAAGAAATCCGTTGTGTGTGGTCCACGTTGACAACTCATAATACGAGTCACAAATGGTCAGAGGGGGAAACAATGGTTTGGGGACACCACGTATCACATAGCAAGCACAAGGGGCTTCAATACATTGTGGCACGGTGTGGAGACCATGCACGATGACCAACCAAAGTAGGCATATGTCACTGACCATGACCAAATAATGTCACTATGTGTGGTAATGTTTGACAACTTACAACACGAGTCACAAATGGTCAGGGTGGAAGGTAATGGTTTGTGAATACTAGTTATCTACTAGCGAGTACAAATACCTTCAATATGTAGTGGCACAATGTGGCTTCAATGCACAATGACCAACCAAAGTATGCATATGTCACTAACCATGACCAACAAATTTCACTTCATGTGGTCAACGTGGAAAACACATAACAGGAGTCACAAATGGTCAGAGGGGAAAACAATGGGTTGGGAACACTAGTTATCAACTAGCAAGTACAAAGACCTTCAACAAGCAGTGGCACGGTATGGCTAGCGTGCACATTGACCAACCAAAGGATGCATACGTCACTGACTACGACCGAATAAGTCCACTATGTGTGGTCAACATTGACAACTCATAACACGAGTCACAAATGGTCAGAGGGAGAGACAATGGTTTGGTAAGCCTATGTATTGGCTAGAAAGGACAAAGAACTTCAATACATAGTCGCACGGTGTGGCTAATGTGCACACCAAACAATCAAACCAGGCATATGTCACTGGTCATGACCACAGAATTTCAATATGTGTGGTCAATGTTGACCAACCATAACACGAGGTACAAACGGTCAGGAGAGGAAACAATGCTATGAGAATATTGGTTCTCAACTACCAAGTAGAACGACCTTCGGTCAGTAGTAGCACGGTATGTCTACCATGCACAATGACTGACCAAAGTAGGCATATGCACTGCCTTTGACCAAAGAAATCCGCTGTGTGTGGTCAATGTCGACAACTGATAATACGAGTCACAAATGGTGAGAGGGGGAAACAATGGTTTGGGAATACCAAGTATGACATCGCAAGCACAAGGGGCTTCAATACGTTGTGGCACATTGTGGAGACCATGCACGATGACCAACCAAAGTAGGCATATGTCAGTGACCATGACCAAATAATGTCACTAAGTGTGGTAAACTTTGACAACTCACAACGCGAGTCACAAATGGTCAGGGTGGAAGGTAATGGTTTTTGAATACTAGTTATCTACTAGCAAGTACAAATACCTTCAATATGTAGTGGCACAATGTGGCTTCAATGCAAAATGACCAACCAAAGTATGCATATGTCACTAACCATGACCAACAAATTTCACTTCATGTGGTCAATGTGGAAAACACATAAGAGGAGTCACAAATGGTCAGAGGGGAAAACAATGGGTTGGGAACACTAGTTATCAACTAGCAAGTACAAAGACCTTCAACAAGCAGTGGCACGGTATGGCTAGCGTGCACATTGACCAACCAAAGGATGCATACGTCACTGACTACGACCGAATAAGTCCACTATGTGTGGTCAACATTGACAACTCATAACACGAGTCACAAATGGTCAGAGGGAGAGAAAATGGTTTGGTAAGCCTAAGTATTGGCTAGAAAGGACAAAGAACTTCAATACGTAGTCGCACGGTGTGGCTAATGTGCACACCAAACAATCAAACCAGGCATATGTCACTGATCATGACCACAGAATTTCAATATGTGTGGTCAACGTTGACCAACCATAACACGAGTCACAAACGGTCAGGAGAGGAAACAATGCTATGAGAATATTGGTTCTCAACTACCAAGTAGAACAACCTTCGGTCAGTAGTAGCACGGTATGTCTACCATGCACAATGACTGACCAAAGTAGGCATATGCACTGCCTTTGACCAAAGAAATCCGCTGTGTGTGGTCAATGTCGACAACTGATAATACGAGTCACAAATGGTGAGAGGGGGAAACAATGGTTTGGGAATACCAAGTATGACATAGCAAGCACAAGGGGCTTCAATACGTTGTGGCACAATGTGGAGACCATGCACGATGACCAACCAAAGTAGGCATATGTCAGTGACCATGACCAAATAATGTCACTAAGTGTGGTAAACTTTGACAACTCACAACGCAAGTCACAAATGGTCAGGTTGGAAGGTAATGGTTTTTGAATACTAGTTATCTACTAGCAAGTACAAATACCTTCAATATGTAGTGGCACAATGTGGCTTCAATGCAGAGTGACCAACCAAAGTATGCATATGTCACTGACCATGACGAAAGAATTTCACTTCATGTGGTCAACGTTGAAAACACATAACACGAGTCACAAATGGTTAGAGGGGAAAACAATGGGTTGGGAACACTAGTTGTCAACTAGGAAGTACAAAGACCTTCGACAAGCAGTGGCACGGTATGGCTAACGTGCACAGTGACCAACCAAAGGATGCATACGTCACTGACTACGACCGAATAAGTCCATTATGTGTGGTCAACATTGACAACTCATAACACGAGTCACAAATGGTCAGATGGAGATAAAATGGTTTGGGAAGCCTATGTATTGACTAGAAAGGACAAAGAACTTCAATACGTAGTGGCACCGTGTGGCTAGTATGCACAAAAAACAACCGAACTAGGCATATGTCACTGATCATGACCACAGAATTTCAACATGGGTGGTCAACGTTGACCAACCATAACACGAGTCACAAACGGTCAAGACAAGAAACAATGCAATGGGAATATCGGTTCTCAACTACCAAGTACAAAGACCTTTAGTCAGTAGTAGCACGGTCTGGCTACCATGTACAATGACCGACCAAAGTAGGCATATGTACTGCCTTTGACCAAATGAATCCGTTGTGTGTGGTCAATGTTGACAACTCATAATACGAGTCACAAATGGTCAGAGGGGAAAAAAATTGTTAGGGAACACCAAGAATCACGTAGCAAGCACAAGGGGCTTCAATACGTCGTGGCACGGTGTGGAGACCATGCACGGTGACCAACCAAAGTAGGCATATGTCACTGACCATGACCAAATAATGTCACTAAGTGTGGTAAACTCTGACAACTCAAAACACGAGTCACAAATGGTCAGAGGAAGGTATTGTTTTGTGAATACTAGTTATCTAGTAGCAAGTACAAATACCTTCAATATGTAGTGGCAGAAAGTGGCTTCAATGCACAGTGACCAACCAAGTTATGCATGTGTCACTGACCATGACGAAAGAATTTCACTCCATGTGGTCAACGTTGAAAACACATAACACGAGTCACAAATGGTCAGAGGGGAAAACAATGGGTTGGGAACACTAGTTATCAACTAGCAAGTACAAACACCTTCAACAAGCAGTGGCACGGTATGGCTAGCGTGCGCAGTGACCAACCAAAGGATGCATACGTCACTGACTACGACCGAATAGGTCCACGACGTGTGGTCAATATTGACAACTCATAACGCCAGTCCCAAATGGTCAGAGGGAGAGACAATGGTTTGGAAAGCATATGTATTGACTAGAATGGACAAAGAAATTCAATATGTAGTGGCACGGTGTGGCTAGTATGCACACCAAACAATCAATTTATGCATATGTCACTGATCATGACCACCGAATTTTAAAATGGGTGGTCAACGTTGACCAACCATAATACGAGTGACAAACGGTAAGGAGAGGAAACAATGCTATGAGAATATTGGTTCTCAACTACCAAGTACAATTACCTTCAGTCAGTAGTAGCACGGTGTGCCTATTGTGCACAATGACCGACCAAAGTAGGCATATGTACTGCCTTTGACCAGAGAAATCCGCTGTGTGTGGTCAACGCTTACAACTCATAATACGAGTCACAAGTGGTCAGACGGGGAAGCAATGGTTTGGGAATACTTGGTATCAACTAGCAAGTACAGAGACCTTCGATTATTGGTGGCACGGTATGGCTACCATGCACAATGACCAACCAAAATATTCATGTGTCATTGAATATCATAAAAAGAGTTTCACTGTGTCTTGTCAACTTTCCTTCTTACGGCTGGTCAATCGCAGCAATGGTTGAGAGGTTATTCAAGCTCAAAGTTGCAAAATTCAAAACTTAGTCTGCGTCAATTGTTTATGAATAAACTGAATTTATTATCATTCATACTTTTGAAAACTACCCTATAATCTTACACCCCCTTAATTTATACCGTTTATCCATAGGCACCCTTATAATGTAATTTGGACAACATGTGAACACCATGTGAGTTGGCTTAGTGCTTATATAGTTATATTCTGGAGCGATAGGTCCTGGGTTTGAATCCTCGTACGTGCAATATAGAATAAGCTCGTGACCTGGGGGGGGGGCAGCCGTGTTGTGCTACCTCAACTCTACCTTCGAGCCTAAGCCGTGGGAGGGGGGGGAGGTAGGGGAGGTGTCATAATGCGGTCGCAAATCTGTCCTCCAGGTCGTCCACGGAACATCCCTCTAGGGGGGTGG
>SZWC01002757.1:168062-184880 GCA_023375785.1 Penium margaritaceum
AGAGAAAGAGAGAGAGAGAGAGAGAGAGAGATGGAGAGAGAGAGAGAGAAGTTTAGAGAGAGAGAGAGAGAGAGAGAGGAAATAAGAAAAAGAATATCAGAACACACTATTCCCATGCACTTTTTGTAGAGTGCTTGGTGTTAGTGTATGATGTCGAAGCACACTAGTGGAGCACACTAGAAAACTAGTGCGTGATTTCCCCACCATTGGACATATATGAAACAATGGGTTGGGAACACTAGTTGTCAACTAGGAAGTACAAAGACCTTCAACAAGCAGTGGCACTATATGGCTAGCATGCACAGTGACCAACCAAAGGATGCATACGTCACGGACTACGACCGAATAAGTCCACTATGTGTGGTCAACATTGACAACTCATAACACGAGTCACAAATGGTCAGAGGGAGAGACAATGGTTTGGGAAGCCTATGTATTGACCAGAAAGGACAAAGAACTTCAATACGTAGTGGCACGGTGTGGCTAATACGCACACCAAACAACCAAACTAGGCATATGTCACTGATCATGCCCACAGAATTTCAATATGGGTGGTCAACGTTGACCAACCATAACACGAGTCACAAACGGTCAGGACAGGAAACAATGCTATGGGAATATCGGTTCTCAACTACCAGGTACAACGACCTTCAGTCATTAGTAGCACGGTGTGGCTACCATGCACAATGACCGACCAAAGTAGGCATATGTACTGCCTTTGACCAAAGAAATCCGAAGTGTGTGGTCAACGTTGACAACTCATAATACGAGTCACAAATGGTCAAAGGGGGAAACAATGGTTTGGGAACACCAAGTATCACATAGCAAGCACAATGGGCTTCAATACGTTGTGGCACAGTGTGGAGACCATGCACGATGACCAACCAAAGTAGGCATATGTCACTGACCATGACCAAATAATGTCACTATGTGTGGTAAACTCTGACAACTCACAACACGAGTCACAAATGGTCAGGGTGGAAGGTAATGGTTTGTGAATACTAGTTATCTACTAGCAAGTACAAATACATTCAATATGTAGTGGCACAATGTGGCTTCAATGCACAATGACCAACCAAAGTATGCATATGTCACTAACCATGACGAACAAATTTCACTTCATGTGGTCAACGTTGAAAACACATAACACGAGTCACAAGTAGTCAGAGGGGAAAACAATGGATTGGGATGCCTATGTATTGGCTAGAAAGGACAAAGAACTTCAATACGTAGTGGCACGGCGTGGCTAATATGCACACCAAGCAATCAAACTAGGCATATGTCACTGATCATGACCAGAGAATTTCAATATGGTTGGTCAACGATGACCAACCATAACACGAGTCACAAACGGTCAGGAGAGGAAACAATGCTATGAGAATGTCGGTTCTCAACAACCAAGTACAACGACTTTCAGTCAGTAGTAGCACGGTGTGGCTACCATGCACAATGACCGACCAAAGTAGGCATATGTACTGTCTTTGCCCAAAGAAATCCGCTGTGTGTGGTCCACGTTGACAACTCATAATACGAGTCACAAATGGTCAGAGGGGGAAACAATGGTTTGGGAACACCACGTATCACATAGCAAGCACAAGGGGCTTCAATACGTCGTGGCACGGTGTGGAGACCATGCACGATGACCAACCAAAGTAGGCATATGTCAGTGACCATGACCAAATAATGTCACTAAGTGTGGTAAACTTTGACAACTCACAACGCGAGTCACAAATGGTCAGGGTGGAAGGTAATGGTTTTTGAATACTAGTTATCTACTAGCAATTACAAATACCTTCAATATGTACTTGCACAATGTGGCTTCAATGCACAGTGACCAACCAAAGTATGCATATGTCACTGACCACGACGAAAGAATTTCACTTCATGTGGTCAACGTTGAAGACAAATAACACGAGTCACAAATGGTTAGAGTGGAAAACAATGGGTTGGGAACACTAGTTATCAACTAGGAAGTACAAACACCTTCAACAAGCAGTGGCACGGTATGGCTAGCGTGGACAGTGACCAACCAAAGGATACATACGTCACTGACTACGACCGAATCATTCTACTATGTGTGGTCAACATTGACAACTCATAACACGAGTCACAAATGGTCACAGGGTGATAAAGTGGTTTGGGAAGCCCATGTATTGACTAGAAAGGACAAAGAACTTCAACACGTAGTGGCACGGTATGGCTAGTGTGCACAACAAACAACCAAACTAGGCATATGTCACTGATCATCACCACAGAATTTCAACATTGGGTGGTCAACGTTGACCAACCATAACACGAGTCACAAACGGCCAAGACAAGAAACAATGCTATGGGAATATCGCTTCTCAACTACCAAGTACAAAGACCTTCAGTCACTAGTAGCACGGTGTGGCTACCTTTTACAATAACCGACCAAAGTAGGCATATGTACTGCCTTTGACCAAAGAAATCCGCTGTGTGTGGTCAACGTTGACAACTCATAATAAAAGTCACGAATGGTCAGAGAGGGAAACAATGGTTTGGGAACACCAAGTATCACGGAGCAAGCACAAGGGGCTTCAATACGTTGTGGCACGGTGTGGAGACCATGCACGGTGACCAACCAAAGTAGGCATATGTCACTGACCATGACCAAATAATGTCACTAAGTGTGGTAAACTTTGACAACTCACAACACGAGTCACAAATGGTCAGGGTGGAAGGTCATGGTTTGTGAATACTAGTTATCTACTAGCAAGTACAAATACCTTCAATATGTAGTGGTAGAATGTGGCTTCAATGAACAGTGACCAACCAAAGTATGCATGTGTCACTGACCATGACGAAAGAATTTCACTTCATGTGGTCAACGTTGAAAACACATAACACGAGTCACAAATGGTCAGAGGGGAAAACAATGGGTTGGGAACACTAGTTATCAACTAGCAAGTACAAAGACCTTCAACAAGCAGTGGCACGGTATGGCTAGCGTGCGCAGTGACCAACCAAAGGATGCATATGTCACTGACTACGACCAAATAAGTCCACTATGTGTGGTCAATATTGACAACTCATAACGCCAGTCCCAAATGGTCAAAGGGAGAGACAATGGTTTGGGAAGCATATGTATTGACTAGAAAGGACAAATAATTTCAATACGTAGTGGCAGAGTGTGGCTAATATGCACACCATACAATCAAACTAGGCATATTTCATTGATAATGACCACAGAATTTCAAAATGGGTGGTCAACGTTGACCAACCATAACGCGAGTCACAAACGGTAAGGAGAGGAAACAATGCTATGAGAATATTGGTTCTCAACTACCAAGTACAATTACCTTCAGTCAGTGGTAGCACGGTGTGCCTACCATGCACAATGACTGACCAAAGTAGGCATATGTACTGCCTTTGACCAGAGAAATCCGCTGTGTCTGGTCAACGTTTACAACTCATAATACGAGTCACAAGTGGTCAGATGGGGAAACAATGGTTTGGAAATACTTGGTATCGACTAGCAAGTACAAAGACCTTCGATAAGTGGTGGCACGGTATGGCTACCATGCACAATGACCAACCAAAATAGTTGTGGGTCATTGAATATCATAAAAAGAGTTTCACTGTGTCTTGTAAGCTTTCCTTCTTACGGCTGGTCAATCGCAGCAATGGTTGAGAGGTTATTCAAGCTCGAAGTTGCAATATTTAAAACTTAGTCTGCGTCAATTGTTTATGAATAAACTGAATTTATCATCATTCATACTTTTGAAAACTACCCTATAATCTTACACCCCCTTATTTTATGCCCTTTACCCATAGGCACTCTTATAATGTCATTTGGACAACATATGAACACCATGTGAGTTGGCTTAGTGCTTATATAGTTAGATTCTGGAGTGATAGGTCCTGGGTTTGAATCCTCGTACGTGCAATATAGAATAGGCTCGCGACCTGGGGGGGGGGGGCGGCCGTGTTGTGCAACCTCAACTCTACCTTTGAGCCTAAGCCGTGGGGGGGTAGGGGGGGTGTCATAATGCGGTCGCAAATCTGTCCTCCAGGTCGTCCACGGAACATCCCTCTAGGTGGGTGGGAGGGAGTATTCCAGTGAAGGCACCTACGTGTAACGAATAAACAAAAACCGACCTGGTGTCAAAGGGAGAAACCTTTTTCTATTTATTAAATAGCAGGTGCAAATACTTTCAACATGTAGTGGAACGGTGTGGCTACCATGTACAATGACCAACCAGGTTAGGCATGTGCTACTTACCATGACCAAATAACTTTCCGATGTGTGGTCAACGTTCACAACCCATAACATGGGTCATGAATTGTCAGAGGGGGAAACAATGGGTTGGGAACACCAAGTATCACATAGCAAGCACAAGGGGCTTCAATACGTTGTGGCATGGTGTGGAGATCATGCACGATGACCAACCAAAGTAGGCATATGTCACTGACCATGACCAAACAATGTAACTAACTGTGGTAAACTTTGACAACTCATAACACGAGTCACAAATGGTCAGGGTGGCAGATCATAGTTTGTGCATACTAGTTATTGACTAGCAAGTACAAATACCTTCAATATGTTGTGGCACAATGTGGCTTCAATGCACAATGACCAACCAAAGTATGCATATGTCACTAGCCATGACCAACAAATTTCACTTCATGTGGTCAACGTTGAAAACACATAACAAGAGTCACAAATGGTCAGAGGGGAAAACAATAGGTTGGGAACACTAGTTATCAACTAGCAAGTACAAAGACCTTCAAAAAGCAGTGGCATGGTATGGCTAGCGTGCACAGTGACCATCCAAAGGATGCATACGTCACTGACTACGACCGAATAAGTCCACTATGTGTGGTCAACATTGACAACTCATAACACGAGTCACAAATGGTCAGAGGGAGAGACAATGGTTTGGTAAGCCTGTGTATTGGCTAGAAAGGACAAGGAACTTCAATACGCAGTGGCACGGTGTGGCTAATATGCACACCAAACAATCAAACCAGGCATATGTCACTGATCATGACCACAGAATTTCAATATGTGTTGTCAACGTTGACCAACCATAACACGAGTCACACACGGTCAGGAGAGGAAACAATGCTACGAGAATATCGGTTCTCAACTACCAAGTAGAACGACCTTCAGTCAGTAGTAGCACGGTGTGGCTACCATGCACAATGACCGACCAAAGTAGGCATGTGTACTGCCTTTGACCAAATAAATCTGCTGTGTGTGATCGACGTTGACAACTCATAATACGAGTCACAAATGGTCAGAGGGGGAAACAATGGTTTGGGAACATCAAGTATCACATAGTAAGCACAAGGGGCTTCAATACGTTGTGGCACAATGTAGAGACCATGCACGATGACCAACCAAAGTAGGCATATGTCACTGACCATGACCAAATAATGTCACTAAGTGTGGTAAACTTTGACAACTCACAACACGAGACACAAATGGTCAGCGTGGAAGGTAATGGTTTTTTAATACTAGTTATCTACTAGAAAGTACAAATACACTCAATATGTAGAGGCACAATGTGGCTTCAATGCACAGTGAACAACAAACGTATGCATATGTCACTAACCATGACAAACAAATTTCAATTCATGTGGTCAACGTTGAAAACGCATAACACGAGTCACAAATGGTCAGAGGGGAAAACAATGGATTGGGAAGCCTATGTATTGGCTAGAAAGGACAAAGAACTTCAATACGTAGTGGCACGGTGTGGCTAATATGCACACCAAACAATCAAACTAAGCATATGTCACTAATCATGACCACAGAATTTCAATATGGGTGGTCAACGTTGACCAACCATAACACGAGTCACAAACGGTCAGGAGAGGAGACAATGCTATGCGAACATGGGTTTCTAACTACCACGTACAACGACCTTCAGTCAGTAGTAGCACGGTGTGGCTACCATGCACAATGCCCCGACCAAAGTAGGCAAAAGTACTGCCTTTGACCAAAGAAATCCGCTGTGTGTGGTCCACGTTGACAACTCATAATACGGGTCACAAATGCTCAGAGGGGGAAACAATGGTTTGGAAACACCACGAATCACATAGCAAGCACAATGGGCTTCAATACGTTGTGGCACGGTGTGGAGACCATGCACGATGACCAACCAAAGTAGGCATACGTCACTGACCATGACCAAATAATGTCACCAAGTGTGGTAAACTTTGACAACTCACAACACGAGTCACAAATGGTCAGGGTGGAAGGTAATGGTTTATGAATACTATTTATCTACTAGCATGTACAAATACCTTCAATATGTAGTGGCAGAATGTGGCTTCAATGCACAGTGACCAACCAAAGTATGCATATGTCACTGACCATGACGAAAGTATTTCACTTCATGTGGTAAACAATGAAAACGCATAACACGAGTCACAAATGGTCAGAGGGGAAAACAATGGCTTGGGAACACTAGTTATCAACTAGGAAGTACAAAGACCTTCAACAAGCAGTGGCACGGTATGGCTAGCGTGCACAGTGACCAACCAAAGGATGCATACGTCATTGGCTACGACCGAATAAGTCCACTATGTGTTGTCAACATTGACAACTCATAGCGCGAGTCACAAATAGTCATAGTGAGATAAAATGGTTTGGGAAGCCTATGTATTGACTAGAAAGGACAAAGAACTTCAATACATAGTGGCACGGTGTGGCTAGTATGCACAACAAACAACCAAACTAGGCATATGTCACTGATCATGACCACAGAATTTCAACATGGGTGGTCAGCGTTGACCAACCATAACACGAGTCACAAACGGTCAAGACAGGAAACAATGCTATGGGAATATTGGTTCTCAACTACCAAGTACAAAGACCTTCAGTCAGTAGTAGCACGGTCTGGCTACCATGTACAATGACCGACCAAAGTAGGCATATGTACTGCCTTTGACCAAAGAAATCCGCTGTGTGTGGTCAGCGTTGACAACTCATAATACGAGTCACAATGGTCAGAGGGGGAAACAATGGTTTGGGAACACCACAAATCACATAGCAAGCACAAGGGGCTTCAATATGTTGTGGCACGGTGTGGAGACCATGCACGATGACCAACCAAAGTAGGCATACATCACTGACCATGACCAAATAATGTCACCAAGTGTGGTAAACTTTGACAACGCACATCACGAGTCACAAATGGTCAGGGTGGAAGGTACTGGTTTGTGAATACTAGTTATCTACTAGCAAGTACAAATACCTTCAATATGCAGTGGCAGAATGTGGCTTTAATGCACAGTGACCAACCAAAGTATGCATATGTCACTGACCATGGCAAAAGAATTTCACTTCATGTGGTCAACGTCGAAAACGCATAACACAACACAAATGGTCAGAGGGGAAAACAATGGGTTAGGAACACTAGTCATGAACTAGGAAGTACAAAGACCTTCAACAAGGAGTGGCACGGTATGGCTAGCGTGCACAGTGACCAACCAAAGGATGCATACGTCACTGACTACGACCGAATAAGTCCACTATGTGTGGTCAACATTGACAACTCATAACACGAGTCACAAATGGTCAGAGGGAGAGACAATGGTTTGGGAAGCCTATGTATTGACTAGAAAGGACAAATAACTTCAATACGTAGTGGCACGGTGTGGCTAATATGCACACCAAACAACCAAACTAGGCATATGTCATTGATCATGACCACAAAATTTCAATATGGGCTGTCAACGTTGACCAACCATAACACGAGTCACAAACGGTCAGGACAGGAAACAATGCTATTTGAATATCGGTTCTCAACTACCAAGTACAACGACCTTCAGTCAGTAGTAGCACGGTATGTCTACCATGCACAATGACCGACCAAAGTAGGCATATGTACTCCCTTTGACCAAAAGAATCCGCTGTGTGTGGTCAATGTTGACAACTCATATTACGAGTCACAAATGGTCAGAGGGGGGAACAATGGTTTGGGAATACCAAATATCACATAGCAAGCACAAGGGGCTTCAATACGTTGTGGCACAGTGTGGAGACCATGCACGATGACCAACCAAAGTAGGCATATGTCACTGACCATGACCTGATAATGTCACTATGTGTGGTAAACTTTGACAACTTACAACACGAGTCACAAATGGTCAGGGTGGCAGGTAATGGTTTGTGAATACTAGTTATCTACTAGCAAGTACAAATACCTTCAACATGCAGTGGCACAATGTGGCTTCAATGCACAGTGACCAACCAAAGTATGCATATGTCACTGACCATGACGAAAGAATTTCACTTCATGTGGTAAACGTTGAAAACGCATTACACGAGTCACAAATGGTAAGAGGGGAAAACAATGGGTTGGGAACACTAGTTATCAACTAGGAAGTACAAAGACCTTCAACAAGCAGTGGCACGGTATGGCTAGCGTGCACAGTGACCAACGAAAGGATGCATACGTCACTGAGTACGACCGAATAAGTCCACTATGTGTGGTCAACATTGACAACTCATAACACGAGTCACAAATGGTCAGAGGGAGAGACAATGGTTTGGAAAGCCTATGTATTGACCAGAAAGGACAAAGAACTTCAGTACGTAGTGCCACGGTGTGGCTAATATGCACACCAAACAACCAAACTAGGCATATGTCACGGATCATGCCCACTGAATTTCAATATGGGTGGTCAACGTTGACCAACCATAACACGAGTCACAAACGGTCAGGACAGGAAACAATGCTATGGGAATATCGGTTCTCAACTACCAGGTACAACGACCTTCAGTCAGTAGTAGCAGGGTGTGGCTACCATGCACAATGACCGACCAAAGTAGGCATATGTACTGCCTTTGACCAAAGAAATCTGCTGTGTGTGGTCAACGTTGACAACTCTTATTACGAGTCACAAATGGTCAAAGAGGGAAACAGTGACTTGGGAACACCAAGTATCACATAGCAAGCACAAGGGGCTTCAATACGTTGTGACACAGTGTGGAGACCATGCACGATGACCAACCAAAGTAGGCATATGTCACTGACCATGACCAAATAATGTCACTATATGTGGTAAACTTTGACAACTCACAACGCGAGTCACAAATGGTCAGGGTGGAAGGTAATGGTTTTTGAATACTAGTTATCTACTAGCAAGTACAAATACCTTCAATATGTAGTGGCACAATGTGGCTTCAATGCACAGTGACCAACCAAAGTATGCATATGTCACTGACCATGACGAAAGAATTTCACTTCATGTGGTCAAAGTTGAAAACGCATAACACGAGTCACAGATGGTTAGAGGGGAAAACAATGGTTTTGGAACACTAGTTATCAACTAGGAAGTACAAAGACCTTTTACAAGCAGTGGCACGGTATGGCTAGCGTGCACAGTGACCAACCAAAGGATGCATACGTCACTGACTATGACCGAATAAGTCCACTATGTGTGGTCAACATTGACAACTCATAACACGAGTCACAAACGGTCAGGACAGGAAACAATGCTATGGGAATATCGGTTCTCAACTGCCAAGTACAACGACCTTCATTCAGTAGTAGCACGGTGTGGCTACCATGTACATTGACCGACCAAAGTAGGCATATGTAGTGCCTTTGACCAACGAAATCCGATGTGTGTGGTCAACGTTGACAACTCATAATACGAGTGACAAATTGTCAGAGGGGGAAGCAATGGGTTGGGAACACCAAGTATCACATAGCAAGCACAAGGGGCTTCAATACGTTGTGGCAAGGTGTGGAGACCATGCACGATGACCAACCAAAGTAGGCATATGTCACTGACCATGACCAAATAATGTCACTAAGTGTGGTAAACTTTGTCAACTCATAACACGAGTCACAAATGGTCAGGGTGGAAGATCATGGTTTGTGCATACTAGTTATTGACTAGCAAGTACAAATACCTTCAATATGTCATGGCACAATGTGGCTTCAATGCATAGTGACCAACCAAAGTATGCATATGTCACTAACCATGACCAACAGATTTCACTTCATGTGGTCAGCGTTGAAAACACATAACACGAGTCACAAATGGTCAGAGGGGAAAACAATGGGTTGGGAAGCCTATGTATTGACTAGAAAAGACAAAGAACTTCAATACGTAGTGGCACGGTGTGGCTAAGATGCACACCAAACAACCAAACTGGGCATATGTCACTGATCATGACCACGTAATTTCAATATGGGTGGTCAACGTTGACCAACCATAATATGAGTCACAAACGGTCAGGACAGGAAACAATGCTATGGGAATATCGGTTCTCAACTTCCAAGTACAATGACCTTTAGTCAGTAGTAGCACGGTGTGTCTACCATGCACAATGACCGACCAAAGTAGGCATATGTACTGCCTTTGATCAAAGAAACCCGCTGTGTGTGGTCAACGTTGACAGCTCATAATACGAGTCACAAATGGTCAAAGGGGGAAACAATGGTTTGGGAATACCAAGTATCACATAGCAAGCACAAGGGGCTTCAATATGTTGTGGCACAGTATGGAGACCATGCACGATGACCAACCAAAGTAGGCATATGTCACTGACCATGACCAAATAATGTCACTATGTGTGGTAAAGTTTGACAACCTACAACACGAGTCACAAATGGTCAGGGTGGAAGGTAATGGTTTGTGAATACTAGTTATATACTAGAAAGTACAAATACCTTCAATATGTAGTGGCAGAATGTGGCTTCGATGCACAGTGACCAACCAAAGTATAAATATGTCACTGACCATGACGAAAGAATTTCACTTAATGTGGTCAACGTTGAAAATGCATAACACGAGTCACAAATGGTCAAAGGGGAAAACAATGGGTTGGGAACACAAGTTATCAACTAGGAAGTACAAAGACCTTCGACAAGCAGTGACACGGTATGGCTAGCGTGCACAGTGACCAACCAAAGGATGCATACGTCACTGACTACAACCGAATAAGTCCACTATGTGTAGTCAACATTGACAACTCATAACACGAGTCAAAAATGGTCAGGGGGTGAGACAATGGTTTGGGAAGCCTATGTATTGACTAGAAAGGACAAATAACTTCAATACGTAGTGGCACGGTGTGGCTAATATGCACACCAAACAACCAAACTAGGCATATGTCACTGATCATGACCACAAAATTTCAATATGGGTGGTCAACGTTGACCAACCATAACACGAGTCACAAACGGTCAGGACAGGAAACAATGCTATTCGAATATCGGTTCTCAACTACCAAGTACAACGACCTTCAGTCAGTAGTAGCACGGTATGTCTACCATGCACAATACCCGACCAAAATAGGCATATGTACTGCCTTTGACCAAAGAAATCCGCTGTGTGTGGTCAATGTCGACAACTCATAATACGAGTCACAAATGGTTAGAGGGGTGAACAATGGTTTGGGAATACCAAATATCACATAGCAAGCACGAGGGGCTTCAATACGTTGTGGCACAGTGTGGAGACCATGCACGATGACCAACCAAAGTAGGCATATGTCACTGACCATGACCAAATAATGTCACTATGTGTGGTAAACTTTGACAACTTACAACACGAGTCACAAATGGTCAGGGTGGAAGGTAATGGTTTGTGAATACTAGTTATCTACTAGCAAGTACAAATACCCTCAATATGTAGTGGCACAATGTGGCTTCAATGCACAGTGACCAACCAAACTATGCATATGTCACTGACCATGACGAAAGAATTTCACTTCATGTGGTAACCGTTGAAAACGCATAACACGATTCACAAATTATAAGAGGGGAAAACAATGGGTTGGGAACACTAGTTATCAACTAGGAAGTACAAAGACCATCAACAAGCAGTGGCACGGTATGGCTAGTATACACGGTGACCAACGAAAGGATGCATACGTCATTGAGTACGACCAAATAAGTCCACTATGTGTGGTCAACATTGACAACTCATAACACGGGTCACAAATGGTCAGAGGGAGAGACAATGGTTTGGGAAGCCTATGTATTGACCAGAAAGGACAAAGAACTTCAATACGTAGTGGCATAGTGTGGCTAATATGCACACCAAACAACCAAACTAGGCATATGTCACTGATCATGCCCACAGAATTTCAATATGGGTGGTCAACGTTGACCAACCATAACACGAGTCACAAACGGTCAGGACGGGAAACAATGCTATGGGAATATTGGTTCTCAACTACCAGGTACAACGACCTTCAGTCAGTAGTAGCACGGTGTGGCTACCATGCACAATGACCGACCAAAGTAGGCATATGTACTGCCTTTGACCAAAGAAATCCGCTGTGTGTGGTCAACGTTGACAACTCATAATACGAGTCACAAATGGTCAAAGAGGGAAACAATGGTTTGGAAACACCAAGTATCACATAGCAAGCACAGGGGGCTTCAATACGTTGTGACACAGTGTGGAGACCATGCACGATGACCAACAAAAGTAGGCATATGTCACTGACCATGACCAAATAATGTCACTATGTGTGGTAAACTTTGACAACTCACAACATGAGTTTCAAATGGATAGGGTGGAAGGTAATGGTTTGTGAACACTAGTTATCTACTAGCAGGTACAAATACATTCAATCTGTTGTAGCACAATGTGGCTTCAATGCACAGTGCCCAACCAAAGGATGCATATGTCACTAACCATGACGAACAAATTTCACTTCATGTGGTCAACGTTGAAAACGCATAACACGAGTCACAAATGGTCAGAGGGGAAAACAATGGATTGGGAAGCCTATGTATTGGCTAGAAAGGACAAAGAAATTCAATATGTAGTGGCACGGTGTGGCTAATATGCACACCAAACAATGAAACTAGGCATATGTCACTGATCATGACCAGAGAATTTCAATATGGGTGGTCAACGTTGACCAACCATAACACGAGTCACAAACGGTCAGGAGAGGAAACAATGTTATGAGAATATCGGTTCTCAACAACCAAGTACAACGACCTTCAGTCAGTAGTAGCACGGTGTGGCTACCATGCACAATGACCGACCAAAGTAGGCATATGTACTGCCTTTAACCAAAGAAATCCGTTGTGTGTGGTCCACGTTGACAACCCATAATACGAGTCACAAATGGTCAGAGGGGGAAACAATGGTTTGGGAACACCACGTATCACATAGCAAGCACAAGGGCCTTCAATACGTCATGGCACGGTGTGGAGACCATGCACGATGACCAACCAAAGTAGGCATATGTCACTGACCATGACCAAATAATGTCACTAAGTGTGGTAAACTTTGACAACTCACAACGCGAGTCACAAATGGTCAGGGTGGAAGGTAATGGTTTTTGAATACTAGTTATCTACTAGCAAGTACAAATACCTTCAATATGTAGTGGCACAATGTGGCTTCAATGCACAGTGACCAACCAAAGTATGCATATGTCACTGACCATGACGAAAGATTTTCATTTCATGTGGTCAGCGTTGAAAACGCATAACACGAGTCACATATGGTTAGAGGGGATAACAATGGGTTGGGAACACTAGTTATCAACTAGGAAGTACAAAGACCTTCGACAAGTAGTGGCACGGTATGGCTAGCGTGCACAGTGACCAACCAAAGGATACATACATCACTGACTAAGACCGAATAAGTCCACTATGTGTGGTCAACATTGACAACTCATAACACGAGTCACAAACGGTCAGGACAGGAAACAATGCTATGGGAATATCGGTTCTCAACTGCCAAGTACAACGACCTTCATTCAGTAGTAGCACGGTGTGGCTACCATGTACATTGACCGACCAAAGTAGGCATATGTAGTGCCTTTGACCAAAGAAATCCGCTGTGTGTGGTCAACGTTGACAACTCATAATACGAGTCACAAGTTGTCAGAGGGGGAAAACAATGGGTTGGGAACACCAAGTATCACATAGCAAGCACAAGGGGCTTCAATACGTTGTGGCACGGTGTGAAGACCATGCACGATGACCAACCAAAGTAGGCATATGACACTAACCATGACCAAATAATGTCACTAAGTGTGGTAAACTTTGACAACTCATAACACGAGTCACAAATGGCCAGGGTGGAAGATCATGGTTTGTGCATACTAGTTATTGACTAGAAAGTACAAAAACCTTCAATATGTTGTGGCACAATGTGGCTTCAATGCATAGTGACCAACCAAAGTATCCATATGTCATTGACCATGACCAACAAATTTCTCTTCATGTGGTCAACGTTGAAAACGCAAAACACGAGTCACAAATGGTCAGAGGAGAAAACAATGGATTGGGAAGCCTATGTATTGGCTAGAAAGGACAAAGAACTTCAATACGTAGTGGCACAGTGTGGCTTATATGCACACCAAACAATCAAACTAGGCATATGTAACTGATCATGACCAGAGAATTTCAATATGGGTGGTCAACGTTGACCAACCATAACACGAGTCACAAACGGTCAGGAGAGGAAACAATGATATGAGAATATCGGTTCTCAACAACCAAGTACAACGACCTTCAGTCAGTAGTAGCACGGTGTGGCTACCATGCACAACGACCGACCAAAGTAGGCATATGTACTGCCTTTGATCAAAGAAATCTGTTGTGTGTGGTCCACGTTGACAACCCATAATACCAGCCACAAATGGTCAGAGGGGGAAACAATGGTTTGGGAACACCACATATCACATAGCAAGCACAAGGGGCTTCAATACGTCGTGGCACGGTGTGGAGACCATGCACGATGACCAACCAAAGTAGGCATATGTCACTGACCATGACCAAATAATGTCACTAAGTATGGTAAACTTTGACAACTCACAACGCGAGTCACAAATGGTCAGGGTGGAAGGTAATGGTTTTTGAATACTAGTTATCTACTAGCAAGTACAAATACCTTCAATATGTAGTGGCACAATGTGGCTTCAATGCACAGTGACCAACAAAAGTATGCATATGTCACTGACCATGACGAAAGAATTTCACTTCATGTGGTCAACGTTGAAAACGCATAACACGAGTCAAAAATCGTTAGATGGGAAAACAATGGGTTGGGAACACTAGTTATCATTTAGGAAGTACCAAGACCTTCAACAAGCAGTGGCAGGATATGGCTAGCGTGCACAGTGACCAACCAAAGGATGCTTACGTCACTGACTAAGACCGAATATGTCCACTATGTGTGGTCAACATTGACAACTCATAACACGAGTCACAAACGGTCAGGACAGGAAACAATGATATGGGAATATCGGTTCTCAACTGCCAAGTACAACGACCCTCATTCAGTAGTAGCACGGTGTGGCTACCATGACATTGACCGACCAAATTAGGCATATGTAGTGCATTTGACCAAAGAAATCCGCTGTGTGTGGTCAACGTTGACAACTCATAATACGAGTCACAAATTGTCAGAGGGGGAAACAATGGGTTGGGAACACCAAGTATCACATAGCAAGCACAAGGGGCTTCAATACGTTGTGGCACGGTGTGGAGACCATGCACGATGACCAACCAAAGTAGGCATATGTCACTGTCCATGACCAAATAATGTCACTAAGTGTGGTAAACTTTGACAACTCATAACACGAGTCACAAATGGTCAGGGTGGAAGATCATGGTTTGTGCATACTAGATATTGACTAGCAAGTACAAATACCTTCAATATGTCGTGGCACAATGTGGCTTCAATACATAGTGACCAACCAAAGTATGCATATGTCACTAACCATGACCATCAAATTTCACTTCATGTGGTCAACGTTGAAAACGCATTACACGAGTCACAAATGGTCAGAGGGGAAAACAATAAATGGTCAGGGTTGGGAACACTAGTTATCAACTAGCAAGTACAAACACCTTCAACAAGTGTTGGCACGGTATGCCTAGCATGCACATTGACCAACGAAAGGATGCATACGTCACTTACTACGACCGAATATGTCCAATATGTGTGGTCAATATTGACAACTCATAACGCCAGTCCCAAATGGTCAGAGGGAGAGACAATGGTTTGGGAAGCATATGTATTGACTAGAAAGGACAAAGAACTTCAATACGTATTGGCACGGTGTGGCTAATATGCACACCAAACAATAAAACTAGGCATATGTCACTGATCATGACCACAGAATTCTAAATGGGTGGTCAACGTTGACCAACAATAACACGAGTCACAAACGGCAAGGAGGGGAAACAATGCTATGAGAACATTGGTTCTCAACTACCAAATACAATGACCTTCAGTCAGTAGTAGCACGGTGTGCCTACCATGCACAATGACCGACGAAAGTAGGCATATGTACTGCCTTTGACCAGAGAAATCCGGTGTGTGTGGTCAACGTTTGCAACTCATAATACGAGTCACAAGTGGTTAGAGGGGGAAACAATGGTTTGGGAATTCTTGGTATCAACTAGCAAGTACAAAGACCTTCGATAAGTGGTGGCACGGTATGGCTACCATGCACAATGACCAACCAAAATAGTCCTGTGTCATTGAATATCATAAAAAGAGTTTCAGTGTGTCTTGTCAACTTTCCTTCTTACGGCTGGTCAATCGCAGCAATGGTTGAGAGGCTATTCAAGCTCGAAGTTGCAAAATTCAAAACTTAGTCTGCGTCGGTTGTTTATGAATAAACTGAATTTATTATCATTCATACTTTTGAAAACTACCCTATAATCTTACACCCCCTTATTTTATGCCCTTTACCCATAGGCACCCTTATAATGTCATTTGGACAACATATGAACACCATGTGAGTTGGCTTAGTGCTTATATAGTTAGATTCTGGAGCGATAGGTCCTGGGTTTGAATCCTCGTACGCGCAATATAGAATAGGCTCGCGACCTGGGGGGGGGG
>SZWC01002757.1:185217-201948 GCA_023375785.1 Penium margaritaceum
GTGCAAATACTTTCAACATGTAGTGGAACGGTGTGGCTACCATGTACAATGACCAACCAGGTTAGGCATGTGCCACTTACCACAACCAAATAATTTTCCGATGTGTGGTCAACGTTGACAACCCATAATATGGGTCACGAATTGTCAAAGGGGGAAACAATGGGTTGGGAACACCAAGTATCACATAGCAAGCACAAGGGGCTTCAATACGTTGTGGCACGGTGTGGAGACCATGCACGATGACCAACCAAAGTAGGCATATGTCACTGACCATGACCAAATAATGTAACTAAGTGTGGTAAACTTTGACAACTCATAACACGAGTCACAAATGGTCAGGGTGGAAGATCATGGTTTGTGCATACTAGTTATTGACTAGCAAGTACAAATACATTCAATATGTTGTGGCACAATGTGGCTTCAATGCACAGTGACCAACCAAAGAATGCATACGTCACTAACCATGACAAACAAATTTCACTTCATGTGGTCAACGTTGAAGACGCATAACAGGAGTCACAAATGGTCAGAGGGGAAAACAATGGGTTGGGAACACTAGTTATCAACTAGCAAGTACAAAGACCTTCAACAAGCAGTGGCACGGTATGGCTAGCGTGCACAGTGACCAACCAAAAGATGCATACGTCGCTGACTACGACCAAATAAGTTCACTATGTGTGATCAACATTGACAACTCATAACACGAGTCACAAAGGGTCAGATGGAGAAAATTTGGTTTGGGAAGCCTATGTATTGACTAGAAAGGACAAAGAACTTCAATACGTAGTGGCACGGCGTGGCTAATATGCACAGCAAACAACCAAACTAGGCACATATAACTGATCATGACCACAGAATTTCAACATGGGTGGTCAACGTTGACCAACCATAACACGAGTCACAAACGGTCAGGACAGGAAACAGTGCTCTGAGAATAACGGTTCTCAACTACCGAGTACAATGACCTTTAGTCAGTAGTAGCACGGTATGTCTACCATGCACAATGACGGACCAAAGTAGGCATATGTACTGCCTTTGACCACAGAAATCCGCTGTGTGTGGTCAACGTTGACAACTCATAATACGAGTCACGAATGGTCAGAGGGGGAAACAATGGGTTGGGAACACTAGGTATCAACTAGCAAGTACAAAGACCTTCAACAAGCAGTGGCATGGTATGGCTAGCGTGCACAGTGACCAACCAAAAGATGCATACGTCGCTGACTACGACCAAATAAGTTCACTATGTGTGATCAACATTGACAACTCATAACACGAGTCACAAAGGGTCAGATGGAGAAAATTTGGTTTGGGAAGCCTATGTATTGACTAGAAAGGACAAAGAACTTCAATACGTAGTGGCACGGCGTGGCTAATATGCACAGCAAACAACCAAACTAGGCACATATAACTGATCATGACCACAGAATTTCAACATGGGTGGTCAACGTTGACCAACCATAACACGAGTCACAAACGGTCAGGACAGGAAACAGTGCTCTGAGAATAACGGTTCTCAACTACCGAGTACAATGACCTTTAGTCAGTAGTAGCACGGTATGTCTACCATGCACAATGACGGACCAAAGTAGGCATATGTACTGCCTTTGACCACAGAAATCCGCTGTGTGTGGTCAACGTTGACAACTCATAATACGAGTCACGAATGGTCAGAGGGGGAAACAATGGGTTGGGAACACTAGGTATCAACTAGCAAGTACAAAGACCTTCAACAAGCAGTGGCATGGTATGGCTAGCGTGCACAGTGACCAACCAAAGAATGCATACGTCACTAACCATGACAAACAAATTTCACTTCATGTGGTCAACATTGAAAACGCATAACACGAGTCACAAATGGTCAGAGGGGAAAACAATGGGTTGGGAACACTAGTTATCAACTAGCAAGTACAAAGACCTTCAACAAGCAGTGGCACGGTATGGCTAGCGTACACAATGACCAACCAAAGGATGCATACGTCACTTACTACGACCGAATAAGTCCACTATGTGTGGTCAACATTCACAACTCATAACACGAGTCACAAACGTTCAGGACAGGAAACAATGCTATGGGAATATCGGTTCTCAACTGCCAAGTACAACGACCTTCATTAAGTAGTAGCACGGTGTGGCTACCTTGTACAATGACCGACCAAAGTAGGCATATATACTGCCTTTGACCAAAGAAATCTGCTGTGTGTGGTCAACGTTGACAACTCATAATACGAGTCACAAATTGTCAGAGGGGGAAACAATGGGTTGGGAACACCAAGTATCACATAGCAAGGACAAGGGGCTTCAATACGTTGTGGCACGGTGTGGAGACCATGCCCGATGACCAGCCAAAGTAGGCATATGTCACTGACCATGACCAAGTAATGTCACTAAGTGTGGTAAACTTTGACAACTCATAACACGAGTCACAAATGGTCAGGGTGGAAGATCATGGTTTGTGCATACTAATTATTGAATAGCAAGTACAAATACCTTCAATATGTCGTGGCACAATGTGGCTTCAATGCACAGTGACCAACCAAAGTATGCATATGTCACTAACCATGACCAACAAATTTCACTTCATGTGGTCAACGTTGAAAACACATAACAGGAGTCACAAATGGTCAGAGGGGAAGACAATGAGTTGGGATCACTAGTTATCAACTAGCAAGTACAAACACCTTCAACAAGCAGTGGCACGGTATGGCTAGCGTGCATAATGATTAACCAAAAGATGCATACGTCGCTGACTACGACCAAATAAGTCCACTATGTGTGGTCAATATTGACAACTCATAACGCCAGTCCCAAATGGTCAGAGGGAGAGACAATGGTTTGGGAAGCATATGTATTGACTAGAAAGGACAAAGAACTTCATTACGTAGTGGCACGGTGTGGCTAATATGCACCCCAAACAATCAAACTAGGCATATGTCACTGATCATGACCACAGAATTTCAAAATGGGTGGTTAACGTTGACCAACTATAACACGAGTCACAAACGGTAAGGAGAGGAAACAATGCTATGAGAATATTAGTTCTCATCTACCAAGTACAATTACCTTCAATCAGTAGTAGCACGGTGTGGCTACCATGCACAATGACCGACCAAAGTAGGCATATGTACTGCCTTTGACCAGAGAAATCCGCTGTGTGTGGTCAACGTTTACAACTCATAATACGAGTCACAAGTAGTCAGAGGGGGAAACAATGGTTTGGGAATACTTGGTATCGACTAGCAAGTACAAAGACCTTCGATAAGTGGTGGCACGGTATGGCTACCATGCACAATGACCAATCAAAGTATTCGTGTGTCATTGAATATCATAAAAAGAGTTTCACTGTGTCTTGTCAACTTTCCTTCTTACGGCTGGTCAATCGCAGCAATGGTCGAGAGTCTATTCAAGCTCGAAGTTGCAAACTTCAAAACTTAGTCTGTGTCAATTATTTATGAATAAACTGAATTTATTATCATTCATGCTTTTGAAAACTACCTTATAATCTTACACCCCCTTATTTATGCCCTTTACCCATAGGCACCCTTATAATGTCATTTGGACAACATATGAACACCATGTGAGTTGGCTTACTGCTTATATAGTTAGATCCTGGAGCGATAGGTCCTGGGTTTGAATCCTCGTACGCGCAATATAGAATAGGCTCGCAACCTGGGGGGGGGGGCCGTGTTGTGCTACCTCAACTCTACCTTTGAGCCTAAGCCGTGGGGGGGGGGGGGGGGGGGGGGGTGTCATAATGCGGTCGCAAATCTGTCCTCCAGGTCGTCCACGGAACATCCCTCTAGGGGGGTGGGAGGGAGTATTCCAGTGACCTATGCATAACAAATAGACAAAAACCGACCTGGTGTCGAAGGGAGAAACCTTTTGCGATTTATTGAATAGTAGGTGCAAATGCTTTCAACATGTAGTGGAACGGTGTGGCTACCATGTACAATGACCAACCAGGTTAGGCATGTGCCACTTACCATGACCAAATATTTTTCCGATGTGTGGTCAACGTTGACAACCCATAATATGGGTCACGAATTGTCAGAGGGGGAAACAATGGGTTGGGAACACCAAGTATCACATAGCAAGCACAAGGGGCTTCAGTACGTTGTGGCACGGTGTGGAGACCATGCACGATGACCAACCAAAGTAGGCATATGTCACTGACCATGACCAAATAATGTCACTAAGTGTGGTAAACTTTGACAACTCACAACGCGAGTCACAAATGGTCAGGCTGGAAGGTAATGGTTTTTGAATACTAGTTATCTAATAGCAAGTACAAAATACCTTCAATATGTAGTGGCACAATGTGGCTTCAATGCACAGTGACCAACCAAAGTATGCATATGTCACTGACCATGACAATAGAATTTCACTTCATGTGGTCAACGTTGAAAACACATAACACAAGTCACAAATGGTTAGATGGGAAAACAATAGGTTGGGAACTCTAGTTATCAACTAGGAAGTACAAAGACCTTCAACAAGCAGTGGCACAGTATGGCTAGCGTGCACATTGACCAACGAAAGGATGCATACGTCACTGACTACGACCGAATAAGTCCACTATGTGTGGTCAACATTGACAACTCATAACACGAGTCACAAATGGTCAGAGGGAGAGACAATGGTTTGGGAAGCCTATGTAATGACTGGAAAGGACAAAGAACTTCAATACGTAGTGGCACGGTGTGGCTAATATGCACACCAAACAACCAAACTAGGCATATGTCACTGATCATGACTAGAGAAGTTCAATATGGGTGGTCAACGTTGACCAACCATAACACGAGTCACAAACGGTAAGGAGAGGAAACAATGCTATGAGAATATTGGTTCTCAACTACCAAGTACAATGACCTTCAGTCAGTAGTAGCACGGTGTGGCTACCATGCACAATGACCGACCAAAGTAGGCACATGTACTGCCTTTGACCAGAGAAATCCGCTGTGTGTGGTCAACGTTTACAACTCATAATACGAGTCACAAATGGTCACAGGGAAGAACAATGGTTTGGGAATACTTGGTATCGACTAGCAAGTACAAAGACCTTCGATAAGTGGTGGCACGGTATGGCTACCATGCACAATGACAAACCAAAATATTCTTGTTTCATTGAATATCATAAAAAGAGTTTCACTGTGTCTTGTCAACTTTCCTTCATACAGCTGGTCAACCGCAGCAATGGTTGAGAGGTTATTCAAGCTCAAAGTTGCCAAATTCAAAACTTAGTCTGCGTCAATTGTTTATGAATAAACTGAATTTATTATCATTCATACTTTTGAAAACTACCCTATAATCTTACACCCCCTTATTTTATGCCCTTTATCCATAGGCACCCTTATAATGTCATTTGGACAACATATGAACACTATGTGAGTTGGCTTAGTGCTTATGTAGTTAGATTCTTGAGCGATAGGTTCTGAGTTTGAATCCTCGTACGCGCAATATAGAATAGGCTCGCAACCTGGGGGGGGGGGCGGCCGTGTTGTGCTACCTCAACTCTACCTTTGAGCCTAAGCCATGGGGGGGTAGGGGGGGGTGTCATAATGCGGTTGCAAATATGTCCTCCAGGTCGTCCACGGAACATCCCTCTAGGGGGGTGGGAGGGAGTATTCCAGTGAAGGCACCTACGCGTAACAAATAAACAAAAACCGACCTGGTGTCAAAGGGAGAAACCTTTTGCTATTTATTGAATAGCAGGTGCAAATACTTTCAACATGTAGTGGAACGGTGTGGCTACCATGTACAGTGACCAACCAGGTTAGGCATGTGCCACTTACCATGACCAAATGATTTTCCGATGTGTGGTCAACGCTGACAACCCATAATATGGGTCACGAATTGTCAGAGGGGGAAACAATGGGTTGGGAAGACCAAGTATCACATAGCAAGGACAAGGGGCTTCAATACGTCGTGGCACGGTGTGGAGACCATGCACGATGACCAACCAAAGTAGGCATATGTCACTGACCATGACCAAATAATGTAACTAAGTGTGGTAAACTTTGACAACTCACAACGCGAGTCACAAATGGTCAGGGTGGAAGGTAATGGTTGGTGAATACTGGTTATCTACTAGCAAGTACAAATACCTTCAATATGTAGTGGCACAATGTGGCTTCAATGCACAGTGACCAACCAAAGTATGCATATGTCTCTAACCATGACGAACAAATTTCACTTCATGTGGTCAACGTTGAAAACGCATAACACGAGTCACAAATGGTCAGAGGGGAAAACAATTGATTGGGAAGCCTATGCATTGGCTAGAAAGGACAAAGAACTTCAATACATAGTGGCACGGTGTGGCTAATATGCACACCAAACAATCAAACTAGGCATATGTCACTGATCATGACCAAAGAATTTCAATATGGATGGTCAACGTTGACCAACCATAACACGAGTTACAAACGGTCAGGAGAGGAAACAATGCTATGAGAATATCGGTTCTCAACAACCAAGTACAACGACCTTCAGTCAGTAGTAGCACGATGTGGCTACCATGCACAATGACCGACCAAAGTAGGCATATGTACTGCCTTTGACCAAAGAAATCCGCTATGTGTGGTCCACGTTGACAACTCATAATACGAGTCACAAATGGTCAGAGGGGGGAAACAATGGTTTGGGAACACCACGTATCACNTAGCAAGCACAAGGGGCTTCAATACGTTGTGGCACGGTGTGGAGACCATGCACGGTGACCAACCAAAGTAGGCATATGTCACTGACCATGACCAAATAATGTCACTAAGTGTGGTAAACTTTGACAACTCACAACACGAGTCACAAATGGTTAGGGTGGAAGGTAATGGTGTTTCAATACTAGTTATCTACTAGCAAGTACAAATACCTTCAATATGTAGAGGCACAATGTGGCTTCAATGCACAGTGACCAACCAAAGTATGCATATGTCACTGACCATGACGAAAGAATTTCACTTCATGTGGTCAACGTTGAAAACGCATAACACGAGTCTCAAATGGTCAGAGGGGAAAACAATGGGTTGGCAACACTAGTTATCAACTAGGAAGTACAAAGACCTTCAACAAGCAGTGGCATGGTATGGCTAGCGTGCACAGTGACCAACCAAAGGATGCATACATCACTGACTACGACCGAATAAGTCCACTATGTGTGGCCAACATTGACAACTCATAACACGAGTCATAAACGGTCAGAGGGAGATAAAATGGTTTGGGAAGCCTATTTATTGACTAGAAAGGACAAAGAAATTCAATATGTAGTGGCACGGTGTGGCTAGTATGCACAACAAACAACCAAACTATGCATATGTCACTGATCATGACCAGAGAATTTCAACATGGGTGGTCAACGTTGACCAACCATAACACGAGTCACAAACGGTCACGACAGGAAACAATGCTATGGGAATATCGGTTCTCAACTACCAAGTACACCGACCTTCAGTTTGTAGTAGCACTGTGTGGCTACCATGTACAATGACCGACCAAAGTGAGCATATGAACTGCCTTTGGCCAAAGAATTCCGCTATGTGTGGTCAACGTTGACAACTCATAATAGGAGTCACGAATGGTCAGAGGGGGAAACAATGGTTTGGGAACACCAAGTATCACATAGCAAGCACAAGGGGCTTCAATACGTTGTGGCACGGTGTGGAGACTATGCACGGTGACCAACCAAAGTAGGCATATGTCACTGACCATGACCAAATGATGTCACTAAGTGTGGTAAACTTTGACAACTCACAACACGAGTCACAAATGGTTAGGGTGGAAGGTAATGGTTGGTGAATACTAGTTATCTACTAGCAAGTACAAATACCTTCAATATGTAGTGGCAGAATGTGGCTTCAAAGCACAGTGACCAACCAAAGTATGAATATGTCACTGACCATGACGAAAGAATTTCACTTCATGTGGTCAACATTGAAAACGCATAACACGAGTCACAAATGGTCAGAGGGGAAAACAATGGGTTGGGAACACTAGTTATCAACTAGGAAGTACAAAGAACTTCAACAAACAGTGGCACGGTATGGCTAGCAAGCACAGTGACCAACCAAAGGATGCATACGTCACTGACTACGACCGAATAAGTCCACTATGTGTGGTCAACATTAACAACTCATAACACGAGTCACAAACGGTCAGAGGGAGATAAAATGGTTTGGGAAGCCTATGTATTGACCAGAAAGGACAAAGAACTTCTATACGTAGTGGCACGGTGTGGCTAGTATGCACAACAAACAACCAAACTAGGCATATGTCACTGATCATGACCACAAAATTTCAACATGGGTGGTCAACGTTGACCAACCATAACACGAGTCACAAACGGTCACGACAGGAAACAATGCTATGGGAATATTGGTTCTCAACTACCAAGTACAACGACCATCAGTTTGTAGTAGCACTGTGTGGCTACCATGTACAATGACCGACCAATGTAGGCATATGTACTGCCTTTGACCAAAGAAATCCGCTGTGTGTGGTCAACGTTGACAGCTCATAATACGAGTCACAAATGGTCAGAGGGGGAAACAATGGTTTGGGAACACCAAGTATCACATAGCAAGCACAAGGGGCTTCAATACGTTGTGGCACGGTGTGGAGACCATGCACGCTGACCAACCAAAGGAGGCATATGTCACTGACCATGACCAAATAATGTCACTAAGTGTGGTAAACTTTGACAACTCACAACACGAGTCACAAATGGTCAGGGTGGAAGGTTATGGTTGGTGAATACTAGTTATCTACTAGCAAGTACAAATACCTTCAATATGTAGTGGCACAATGTGGCTTCAATGCACAGTGACCAACCAAAGTATGCATATGTCACTGACCATGACGAAAGAATTTCACTTCATGTGGTCAACGTTGAAAACGCATAACACGAGTCTCAAATGGTCAGAGGGGAAAACAATGGGTTGGCAACACTAGTTATCAACTAGGAAGTACAAAGACCTTTAACAAGCAGTGGCATGGTATGGCTAGTGTGCACAGTGACCGACCAAAGGATGCATACATTACTGACTACGACCGAATAAGTCCACTATGTGTGGCCAACATTGACAACTCATAACACGAGTCATAAACGGTCAGAGGGAGATAAAATGGTTTGGGAAGCCTATGTATTGACTAGAAAGGACAAAGAACTTCCATACGTAGTGGCACGGTGTGGCTAGTATGCACAACAAACAACCAAACTAGGCATATGTCACTGATCATGACCAGCGAATTTCAACATGGGTGGTCAACGTTGACCAACCATAACACGAGTCACAAACGGTCACGACAGGAAACAATGCTATGGGAATATCGGTTCTCAACTACCAAGTACAACGACCTTCAGTTTTTAGTAGCACTGTGTGGCTACCATGTACAATGACCGACCAAAGTGGGCATATGTACTGCCTTTGACCAAAGAATTCCGCTATGTGTGGTCAATGTTGACAACTCATAATAGAGGTCACGAATGGTCAGAGGGGGAAACAATGGTTTGGGAACACCAAGTATCACATAGCAAGCACAAGGGGCTTCCATACGTTGTGGCACGGTGTGGAGACCATGCACGATGACCAACCAAAGTAGGCATATGTCACTGACCATGACCAAATAATGGCACTAAGTGTGGTAAACTTTGACAACTCACAACACGAGTCACAAATGGTCAGGGTGGAAGGTAATGGTTNTACTAGCAAGTACAAATACCTTCAATATGTAGTGGCAGAATGTGGCTTCAAAGCACAGTGACCATCCAAAGTATGCATATGTCACTGACCATGACGAAAGAATTTCACTTCATGTGGTCAACATTGAAAACGCATAACACGAGTCACAAATGGTATGAGGGGAGAACAATGGGTTGGAAACACCAGTTATCAACTAGGAATTACAAAGACCTTCAACAAGCAGTGGCACGGTATGGCTAGCGTGCACAGTGACCAACCAAAGG
The DNA here is from genome assembly GCA_023375785.1 of Penium margaritaceum. Classification (NCBI taxonomy): domain Eukaryota; kingdom Viridiplantae; phylum Streptophyta; class Zygnematophyceae; order Desmidiales; family Peniaceae; genus Penium; species Penium margaritaceum. Next base: position 195,176 of record SZWC01002757.1, read on the forward strand.
ATGCATACGTCACTGACTACGACCGAATAAGTCAACTATGTGTGGCCAACATTGACAACTCATAACACGAGTCACAAACGGTCAGAGGGAGATAAAATGGTTTGGGAAGCCTATGTATTGACCAGAAAGGACAAAGAACTTCAATACGTAGTGGCACGGTGTGGCTAGTATGCACAATAAATAACCAAACTAGGCATATGTCACTGATCATGACCACCGAATTTCAACATGGGTGGTCAACGTTGACCAACCATAACACGAGTCACAAACGGTCACGACAGGAAACAATGCTATGGGAATATCGGTTCTCAACTACCAAGTACAACGACCTTCAGTTTGTAGTAGCAGTGTGTGGCTATCATGTACAATGACCGACCAAAGTAGGCATATGTACTGCCTTTGACCAAATAAATCCACTGTGTGTGGTCAACGTTGACAACTCATAATATGAGTCACGAATGGTCAGAGGGGGAAACAATGGTTTGGGAACACCAAGTATCACATAGCAAGCACAAGGGGCTTCAATACGTTGTGGCACGGTGTGGAGACCATGCACGGTGACCAACCAAAGTAGGCATATGTCACTGACCATGACCAAATAATGGCACTAAGTGTGGTAAACTTTGACAACTCACAACACGAGTCACAAATAGTCAGGGTGGAAGGTAATGGTTTGTGAATACTAGCTATCTACTAGCAAGTACAAATACCTTCAATATGTAGTGGCAGAATGTGGCTTCAATGCACGGAGACCAACCAAAGTATGCATATGTCACTGACCATGACAAACGAATTTCACTTCATGTGGTCAATGTTGAAAACACATAACATGAGTCACAAATGGTCAGAGGGGAAAACAATGGGTTGGGAACACTAGTTATCAACTAGCAAGTACAAACACCTTCAACAAGCAGTGGCACGGTATGGCTAGCATGCACAGTGACCAACCAAAGGATGCATATGTCACTGAGTACGACCGAATAAGTCCACTATGTGTGGTCAATATTGACAACTCATAACGCCAGTCCCAAATGGTCAGAGGGAGATACAATGGTTTGGGAAGCATATGTATTGACTAGAAAGGACAAATAACTTCAATGCGTAGTGGCACGGTGTGTCTAATATGCACACCAAACAATCAAACTAGGCATATGTCACTGATCATGACCACAGAATTTCAATATGGATGGTCAACGTTGACCAACCATAACACGAGTCACAAACGGTCAGGACAGGAAACAATGCTATGGGAATATCGGTTCTCAACTACCAAGTACAATGACCTTCAGTCAGTAGTAGCACGGTGTGTCTACCATGCACAATGACCGACCAAAGTAGGCATATGTACTGCCTTTAACAAAAGAAATCTGTTTTGTGTGGTCAACGTTGACAACTCATAATACGAGTCACAAATGGTCAGAGGGGGAAACAATGGTTTGGGAATACCAAGTATCACATAGCAAGCACAAGGGGCTTCAATACGTTGTGGCACAGTGTGGAGACCATGCACGATGACCAACCAAAGTAGGCATGTCACTGACCATGACCAAATAATGTCACTATGTGTGGTAAACTTTGACAACTTACAACACGAGTCACAAATGGCCAGGGTGGAAGGTAATGGTTTGTGAATACTAGTTATCTACTAGCAAGTACAAATACCTTCAATATGTAGTGGCACAATGTGGCTTCAATGCAAAGTGACCAACCACAGTATGCATATGTCATAGACCATGACGAAAGAATTTCACTTCATGTGGTCAACGTTGAAAACGCATAACACGAGTCACAAATGGTCAGAGGGGAAAACAATGGGTTGTGAACACTAGTTATCAACTAGGAAGTACAAAGACCTTCAACAAGGAGTGGCACGGTATGGCTAGCGTGCACAGTGACCAACCAAAGGATGCATACATCACTGACTATGACCGAATAAGTCCACTATGTGTGGCCAACATTGACAACTCATAACACGAGTCACAAACGGTCAGAGGGAGCTAAAATGGTTTGGGAAGCCTATGTATTGACTAGAAAGGACAAAGAACTTCAATACATAGTGGCACGGTGTGGCTAGTATGCACAACAAACAACCAAACTAGGCACATGTAACTGATCATGACCACAAAATTTCAACATGGGTGGTCAACGCTGACCAACCATAACACGAGTCACAAACGGTCACAACAGGAATCAATGCTCTGGGAATATCGGTTCTCAACTACCAAGTACAACGACCTTCAGTTTGTAGTAGCACTGTGTGGCTACCATGTACAATGACCGACCAAAGTAGGCATATGTACTGCATTTGACCAAAGAAATCCTCTATGTGTGGTCAACGTTGACAACTCATAATACGAGTCACGAATGGTCAGAGGGGGAAACAATGGTTTGGGAACACCAAGTATCACATAGCAAGCACAAGGGGCTTCAATACGTGGTGGCACGGTGTGGAGACCATGCACGGTGACCAACCAAAGTAGGCATATGTCACTGACCATGACCAAATAATGTCACTAAGTGTGGTAAACTTTGACAACTCACAACACGAGTCACAAATGGTCAGGGTGGAAGGTAATGGTTGGTGAATACTAGTTATCTACTAGCAAGTACAAATACCTTCAACATGTAGTGGCAGAATGTGGCTTCAAAGCACAGTGACCAACCAAAGTATGCATATGTCACTGACCATGACAAAAGAGTTTCACTTCATGTGGTCAACATTGAAAACGCATAACACGAGTCACAAATGGTCAGAGGGGAAAACAATGGGTTGGGAACACTAGTTATCAACTAGGAAGTACAAAGACCTTCAACAAGCAGTGGCACGGTATGGCTAGCGTGCACAGTGACCAACCAAAGGATGCATACTTCACTGACTACGACCGAATAAGTCCACTATGTGTGGTCAACATTGACAACTCATAATACGAGTCACAATCGGTCAGGACAGGAAACAATGCTATGGGAATATTGGTTCTCAACTGTCAAGTACAACGACCTTCATTCAGTAGTAGCACGGTGTGGCTACTATGTACAATGACCGACCTAAGTAGGCATATGTACTGCCTTTGACCAAAGAAATTCGCTGTGTGTGGTCAACGTTGACAACTCCTAATACGAATCACAAATTGTCAGAGGGGGGAAACAATGGGTTGGGAACACCAAGTATCACATAGCAAGCACAAGGGGCTTCAATACGTTGTGGCACGGTGTGGAGACCATGCACGATGACCAACCAAAGTAGGCATATGTCACTGACCATGACCAAATAATGTCACTAAGTGTGGTAAACTTTGACAACTCATAACACGAGTCACAAATGGTCAGGGTGGAAGATCATGGTTTGTGCATACTAGTTATTGACTAGCAAGTACAAATACCTTCAATATGTTGTGGCACAATGTGCCTTCAATGCACATTGACCAACCAAAGTATGCATATGCCATTAACCATGACCAACAAATTTCACTTCATGTGGTCAACGTTAAAAACACATAACACGAGTCACAAATGGTCAGAGGGGAAAACAATGGGTTGGGAACACTAGTTATCAACTAGCAAGTACAAACACCTTCAACAAGGAGTGGCACGGTATGGCTAGCGTGCACAGTGACCAACCAAAGGATGCATATGTCACTGAGTCCGACCGAATAATTCCACTATGTGTGGTCAATATTGACATTTCATAACGCCAGTCTCAAATGGTCAGAGGGAGATACAATGGTTTGGGAAGCATATGTATTGACTAGAAAGGACAAAAAACTTCAATACGTAGTGGCACGGTGTGGCTAATATGCACACCAAACAATCAAACTAGGCATATGTCACTGATCATGACCACATAATTTCAATATGGGTGGTCACCGTTGACCAACCATAACACGAGTCACAAACGGTCAGGAGAGGAAACAATGCTATGAGAATATCGGTTCTCAACTACCACGTACAACAACCGTCAGTCAGTAGTAGCACGGTGTGGCTACCATGCACAATGCCCCGACCAAAGTAGGCATATGTACTACCTTTGACCAAAGAAATCCGCTGTGTGTGGTCAACGTTGACAACTCATAATACGAGTCAAAAATGGTCAGAGGGGGATACAATGGTTTGGGAATACCAAGTATCACATAGCAAGCACAAGGGGCTTCAATACGTTGTGGCACAGTGTGGAGACCATGCACAATGACCAACCAAAGTAGGCATATGTCACTTACCATGACCAAATAATGTCACCAAGTGTGGTAAACTTTGACAACTCACAACACGAGTCACAAATGGTCAGGGTGGAAGGTAATTGTTTGTGAATACTAGCTATCTCCTAGCAAGTACAAATACCTTCAATATGTTGTGGCAGAATGTGGCTTCAATGCACAGTGACCAACCAAAGTATGCATATGTCACTGACCATGACAAACGAATTTCACTTCATGTGGTCAACGTTGAAAACGCATAACACGAGTCACAAATGGTCAGAGGGGAAAACAATGGGTTGGGAACACTAATTATCAACTAGGAAGTACAAAGACCTTCAACAAACAACCAAACGAAAGAATTTCACTTCATGTGGTCAACATTGAAAACGCATAACACGAGTCACAAATGGTCAGAGGGGAAAACAATGGGTTGGGAACACAAGTACAAATACCTTCAATATGTAGTGGCACAATGTGGCTTCAATGCACAGTGACCAACCACAGTATGCATATGTCACTGACCATGACGAAAGAATTTCACTTTATGTGGTCAACGTTGAAAATGCATAACACGAGTCACAAATGGTCAGAGGGGAAAACAATGGGTTGGGAACACTAGTTATCAACTAGGAAGTACAAAGACCTTCAACAAGCAGTGGCACGGTATGGCTAGCGTGCACAGTGACCAACCAAAAGATGCATACGTCACTGACTACGACCGAATAAGTCCACGATGTGTGGTCATAACACGAGTAACAAATGGTCAGAGGGAGAGACAATGGTTTGGGAAGCCTGTGTATTGACTAGAAAGGACAAAGAATTTCAATACGTAGTGGCACGGTGTGGCTAGTATGCACACCATACAACCAAACTAGGCATATGTCACTGATCATGACCACATAATTTCAATATGGGTGGTCAACGTTGACCAACCATAACACGAGTCACAAACGGTCAGGACAGGAAACAATGCCATGGGAACATCGGTTCTCAACTACCAAGTACAATGACCTTTTGTCAGTAGTAGCACGGTGTGTCTACCATGCAAAATAACCGACCAAAGTAGGCATATGTACTGCCTTTGACAAAAGAAATCCGCTGTGTGTGGTCAACGTTGACAACTCATAATACGAGTCACAAATGGTCAGAGGGGGGAACAATGGTTTGGGAATACCAAGTATCACATATCAAGCACAAGGGGCTTCAATACGTTGTGGCACAGTGTGGAGACCATGCACGATGACCAACCAAAGTAGGCATGTCACTGACCATGACCAAATAATGTCACTATGTGTGGTAAACATTGACAACATACAACACGAGTCTCAAATGGTCAGGGTGGAAAATCATGGTTTGTGCATACTAGTTATTCACTAGCAAGTTCAAATACCTTCAATGTGTCGTGGCACAATGTGGCTTCAATGCACAGTGACCAACCAAAGTATGCATATGCCATTAACCATGACCAACAAATTTCACTTCATGTGGTCAACGTTGAAAACACATAACACGAGTCACAAATGGTCAGAGGGGAAAACAATGGGTTGGGAACACTAGTTATCAACTACCAAGTACAAAAACCTTCAACAAGCAGTGGCACGGTATGGCTAGCGTGCACAGTGACCAACCAAAGGATGCATATGTCACTGAGTACAACCGAATAAGTCCACTATGTGTGGTCAATATTGACAACTCATAACGCCAGTCCCAAATGGTCAGAGGGAGATACAATGGTTTGGGAAGCATATGTATTGACTAGAAAAGGACAAATAACTTCAATACGTAGTGGCACGGTGTGGCTAATATGCACACCAAATAATCAAACTAGGCATATGTCACTGATCATGACCACAGAATTTCAATATGGGTGGTCAACATTGACCAACCATGACACGAGTCACAAACGGTAAGGAGAGGAAAAAATGCTATGAGAATATTGGTTCTCAACTACCAAGAACAATGACCTTCAGTCAGTAGTAGCACGGTGTGGCTACCATGCACAATGACCGACCAAAGTAGGCACATGTACTGCCTTTGACCAGAGAAATCTGCTGTGTGTGGTCAACGTTTACAACTCATAATACGAGGCACTAATGGTCAGAGGGGTGAACAATGGTTTGGGAATACTTGGAATTGACTAGCAAGTACAAAGACCTTCGATAAGTGGTGGCACGGTATGGCTACCATGCACAATGACCAACCAAAATATTATTGTTTCATTGAATATCATAAAAAGAGTTTCACTGTGTCTTGTCAACTTTCCTTCTTACGGCTGGTCAATCGTAGCAATGGTTGAGAGGTTATTCAAGCTCAAAGTTGCCAAATTCAAAGCTTAGTCTGCATCAATTGTTTATGAATGAACTGAATTTATTATCATTCATACTTTTGAAAACAACCCTATAACCTTACACCCCCTTATTTTATGCCCTTTACCCATAGGAACCCTTATAATGTCATTTGGACAACATATGAACACCATGTGAGTTGGCTCAGTGCTTATATAGTTAGATTCTGGAGCGATAGGTCCTGGGTTTGAATCCTCGTACGCGCAGTATAGAATGAGCTCGCAACCCTGGGGGG
>SZWC01002758.1:2505-29164 GCA_023375785.1 Penium margaritaceum
ATCCGACTTCACCATTGGAAAGATCAGGTGGCAAAATGTCTACGGTCCAAGTTTGAGGCCGATCCAACGGTCGGATTGGGAGATATGAATTTTCAAAGTTTCGGGGGTCATGGACCGTCGATGTCTGGGTGGGCATGGGTGATGGCTCCATGCCTTAGCCTGAGAAAAGAAAAAGGCAAGAGGTCCAGGGTCAAGACCTGATGGGAGAAATATCCAAAAAGGTCCTTGGTCTTAGGATTGCCTTGTCAGAGTGTGCTGACTAGGATAAAGGTACCTCTCCTTACTTTTTGGGTGAGGTGAGATCCTTGTGTGCTAGCCATGGACACATGGCAATTCTCCATGGGTTTGTGGGTTATGTGACCACTAGGAGTGTGCCATGAGAGCATTCTCTAGCTCTCTAGGTCGTGTGTGAGTGGTCAGCCTGATTGCTAGGCTGATTTCCTCCCTTGTGTGAGATTATGGACTCTAGTGTGTGAGCCTTAGCCTCCATGGCTAAGTGGTGTGGCTTGTGAGAGGGCTGACTTGCCCAAGCTCTAGCTCTATATGTACTCCATCATTTTGAGTGATTGAACAACCATTCTTCAGCACAAGTGATGCCCTTCCAATCACACATGCTCTCTGCTCCAAGGCTCCCTCTCTCCTCAAGTTCCAACACCCTCTTAGGGTCCGTTACAAGCCTGGTGAGCGGGCCCATTTCTGGATGCTGCAGAAACCAGAAGAGATGAACGTAGCGGCTGCAGCAGATTCAGATGAGCCAATGTCATACAAGGAGGCCATGGCTGCACCGGATGCAGCAGACTAGGCGCAAGCCGTGTAGTAGGAGACATAGTTGCAATAGGGCAATGGCACGTGGGAGCTGACTGAGCATCCACCTGGACGTAAGGTGATCAAGTGCAAGTGGGTGTTCAAGAAAAAGCGGGGAGCTGATGGTAACCTGGAAATGTACAAGGCAAGGCTGGTCGCCAAGGGCTACTCGCAACAGGAGGGTATCGATAACACAGAAACTTTTGCCCCTGTTGCAAACTTTGCCTTTATGCACACGCTCCTCTCTTATGCAGTAGCTGAGGACTTCAAGGTTCACCACATGGATGTCAAGATGGCATTCATGAATGGTGACTTGGAGGAGGAGATGTACATGGAGCAGCCGGAGGGGTTCGTCATGGATGGCCAAGAGCATCTAGTTTGCAAGCTGCAGAAGTCGCTGCACGGCCTCTAGCAAGCGTCGCGTGCTTGGAACCAGAAATTGGATGCGGCGTTGCAGTGCATGGGATTCGAACGCAGTGAGTATGTCTATAGTGTCTATTACTGGTAGCATGGTCATGAGGTACTCATCATCATCGTCTATGTGGATAACATGCTCCTCCTCTCCAACAGCATGTCTGCACTGCAGGAGTTCAAAAACGCCATGCAAGAGCGCTTCTATATGTCTGATCTCGGGGAGACATCATATTTCCTTGGTATCCAGATCAAGCGTGACCGCAAATCACCCTCTCTGTCATTGTAGCACAGCACCTATATCAAGGATGTCTTGCAGCGGTTTGGTATGACAGGGGCAAAACCCATCGGCACACCGCTGGAGACGCTACAATACCTCGTCAGCTCCAATGGAGAAGCAAATGCAACTGAGCGGCAGAAGTACCAGAGCGCCGTCGGCAGCCTCATGTACCTGATGGTGGCAACCAGGCCGGACCTTGCACAGGTTGTTAGTGCTGTGAGCCAACACAGGGCAAATCCCGGACCTGAGCACCAGAAGGCAGTGAAGCGGATCTTCCGCTACCTTGCTGGAACCATTAGCATCGGCATCAACTGGTACAGCAAGCAGCAGGTGGTCGTGGCCACCTCAAGCACGGAAGCTGAGTATGTCTCTCTCAGCTTTAGAGCCAAGGAAGCAGTTTGGCTTCAGCGTCTGATGGCAGAGATGAGTGGGAGAGCAGTTGTTCCAATTCCTATGCGCGTCGACAACCAGAGTGCAATCGCACTCGCCGAGAATCGTGAGCATCATGCGCACACCAAGCACTTTAACAAAAGCATTTCATCAGGCACATGGTGTAGGAGGATGCTATCAAGCTGGAGTTTACTCCAACTAACAAGCAAGTCGTTGATTTCTATACCAAGCTAGTAACATGTGAGAAATAGCAATTCTGCATGAAGGCTATAGACTGAGCCCACTCTAACTACAGCAAAGTGGGAGATTGTTGGAAAAGGAGCCATCCGGCTCAGTTTTAGGTCCACAAGAGCAAGTTCCAGGAAACAACTAGATTCCTGCTCCAATTATCAATCCAACTTCTTCATCAGAGATCAGGTGGCAAAAGATCTACGGTCCAAGTTTGACGCCAATCCAATGGTCAGATAAGGAGATATGAATTTTCAAAGTTTTCGGGGTCATCGACCGCCGATATGCAGGTCACCATGGGCAATGGCTCCATGCCTTAGCCTGAGAAAAGAAAAAAGGCAAGAGGTCCAGGGTCAAGACCTGATGGAAGAAATATCCAAAAAGGTTCTAGATTCTTAGGTTGCCTTGTCAGAGTGTGCTGACTAGGAAAAAGGTACCTCTTCTTCCTTTTTAGGTGAGGTGAGATCCTTGTGTGCTAGCCATGGACACATGGAAAATCTCCATGGGATTGTAGCTTATGTGAGCATTAGGAGTGTGCCATGAGAGCATTTCCTAGCTCTCTAGGTCATGTGTGAGTGGTCAGCCTGATTCCTAGGCTGATTTCCTCTCTTGTATGAGATTATGGACTCTTGTGTATGAGCCTTAGCCTCCATGGCTAAGTGGTGTGGCTTGCAAGACGTCTGACTTGCCCAAGCTCTATCTTGATATGTACTCCATCATTTTGAGTGATTCAACAACCATTCTTCAGCACATGTGATGCCCTTTCAGTCCCACATGCTTGTTCTTCCAAGGCTCCCTCTCTCCTCTAGTTCCAATACAATCCACGGCTGTTGCAAATTACCTCTTCATTCTTCAAGAGCTGATTTGCATGAGGGTGAACAAGGGAGAGTCGATTCCGGATTCTTGTTTCTTTTTGAAGGACTGCTGCAGCAAGTGACCAAAATGAGCTGATAAATCGACACCAACATGCATGCCATGACCCTCCTCATGGCGCTACCTGAACACTGGGATCCTTTGATCACCGTCTTTGGCGGTTGGAAGGAAGATGATTTGACGTATGAGGTAGTATGCAAGTATGTGCGCAATAAGGGCAGGTGTCGCAGTAGTAGTGAGGCTAATGTTTCAGCCTACGCTGCATAGTACGGTGGTCGTGGCAACAATTCCACTTCTGTTTAGAGCAATAGTGGAAGCGGTGGTGGTGAAGGAAAAGGCAATGGTGGCTGTGGAAAGAGTTCAAAGCATCCTGGAAAGTGCCATAACTATGGCCAGCTTGGGTATTGGGCACAGGAGTATAGGGCTTCCTAGGAGGAAGACGGGGATCATGGTGGTAGATATGAGGGCAAAGGAAAGGGTAAGGAGTTGACGAACATGATGGTTGAGAACGTGCGAATAACCAAGGGAGCGGCACTGCTAAAGCGTGGAGCCTACGGGCTCGACTTTTGCACGAACCACCACTCTTCAATGGAGAAGGATGGGTTTATCTCCATTAGGGACACTGAACGTCGCTTCAGGTGTGCCAACGGCAGCCTTGTCCATGCACAAGGCGAGGGAGATAAGCTGATCAGCATCAATATGAACGGTGTTGAAAAAGACTTGAAGCTGGAGAACGTCGTCTACATGCCATGTTTTGCAACAAACCTCTTGTTAGTGTCCAATTTCATGAACCACAACATGACGGTTGTCTTCACGAAGGAGGAGGCCATCATTGTCAAGAACAAGGATATCAAGATCTCCTATCCCAAGGAGAATCTTGTCGTACATGTCCAAAGAGTTGATGGACTCTACGTGTTATAAACCAAACCCCTTGAAACTACAAATGAGAGATATGCGGCAGATGAAGAGCCCAAGTCTCCAAAGCCTGATATTGCAGCACAAATCGTCACCATGGCGGCGAACTCGACCATGTGGCAGAGGTTGTTTGGCCATGTGGCCGACAGCACACTGCAAGTTATGCTACAGCACGAAGAGGTTCATGGAGGGATACAAAGCCAATGATGAGGGAAAGTGCGAAAAGCTGTGTGAGCCATGCCTCCAAGGCAAGGCAAAGAGAAGGTCCTCTGAGCGTAATGGACAACGTGCGGCAGCAATCTTGGACGTGATTCACTCTGATATATGCGGATTATTCCGCACCCCTTCGAACGGCAGCAGCAAGTATTTTTGCCCTTCATCGATGACCTCGATCCCAAGATGTGGATCTACTTCCTCAAGACAAAGGGAGAGGTCAAGGAGAAGCTACAAGGATTTATCGCAATGGTAGAGCGGCAGATAAGCAAGAAGGTCAAAGCACTGCGCACGGATAACAATGGTGAATACGAGGCATAGAAAGGCTGATTGAGCCAATACGGTATCAACCACTAGACCGCCACGCCTTACATCGCCCAGAGCAATGGCATTGCCGAATGGATGAACCAGACTATCCTTCGCATGACACGAAGCATGCTCTTCGATGCCCAACTCCCACCTCGCTTCTGGGTGAAGCTACAATAACTGCTTGCTACCTTGAGAATCTCACTCCGGCAGCCGCGCTTGGAACACGTGGTAAGAAGCAGCAAGAGAAGCAGCTCCTGACGCCACAGGAGGCTTGGTCACCGAACAAGCAAGATGCCTCACACTTGAAGGTCTTTGGTTGTATTGTTTGGATATAGGTCCAAGTAGGAGAAGGAAGTAGCAAATTGGATGCGCGTGCTCCTAAGTGAGTAATGGTCGGATACGACACCGTACACAACGCGTACTGTGGGACCAAGTGGCTCAAAAGCTCATCAGGAGCCAAGATGTCGAGTTTGATGAGGGAACGCTTGGTAAGGGAGAGTCGCTCGATCCTGTCCATGCTCCGAAATCAGGAGGGTGGGAAGTGTTACTCGAGTCAGGTGATCAGGCACGGGAAAATTGACAGCTGGTGCTAGTGAAGGATGGTATTACAGGGAGGGTGGTTGTGCAGGCTAACACAGCGACGGACCCGAACACTCAGTCTGAGTCGTCCGAGGCCTCTGAGTTAAACTGTGAGGTTGGTAGCTCTTCCTCTAGCAACGGATCATGGGCACCGCAGGAGCAACAGTAACAATGAAGCCTTGAAGCACCATCAGTAACACTCAGGAATAGTACGCGCCACAAGAAACTTTCACCCAAGTACGATGCAGAGAGTGCAAAATGGACCGGACTCAACTAGTCATGCATGGCCTAGGGAGAGCCTCTGACAATAACGGAGGCTATGAACATGCCAGATGCGGCCAAGTGGAAGGAGAATGTGGATAGCAAACTCATATCCATTGAAGAAAACAGAACATGGGTTCTGGTCGATAAGCCCCTAAACACACACCTGGTGGGATCAAAGTGGGTATTCTGGAAAACGTTCAAGCACGAAGGTACTATCGACAAGTACAAGGCAAGAGTTATGGCGAAGGGATTTTCCCTACGTGCAGGTTCAGAGTACGAGGAGACCGTGGCTCCTGTCATCACCTTTGCCTCTATCAGATCAATGTTAGACATCGCTACTACAGAAGATTTGGAGGTCCACCAGATGAATGTCAAGACAGCTTTCCTCTATAGGAAGCTAGATAAAGAAGTACTAATGGAAGTGCCCGAGAGAGTGAAAGCTCCAGAGGGCAAGGTTTGCAAACTGGACAAAGCACTCTACGGGCTGAAACAGGCCCCAAGGATATGGTGCAAGGAGATGGACAGCTTCATGGCCGGGCTCACGTTCACGCACTGCCAGAATGACCCTAGTGTTTATGTGCGGGAGGATGAGCAAGGCTTGATGGAGGTTGCACTATACGTGGATGACCTGATCATCTGTTCGTCATCAATCAAGCTGTTGAGCAAGCTGAAGACAGATCTCAGCAACAGGTTCAAGATGAAGGACATGCATCCGCTCCACTTCTACCTCAGGATAGCCGTCTACCACAATCAAGCAACAGGCACTATCGAGCTGAACGAGATCAAGTACATCATGAAAGTCCTTAAGCGCTACCACATGGAGGACTACAAGTCCATCAGCACACTCATGACAACAGACATCAAGCTCTTCTCCATGAGTCCCAGGACGGAAGCAGAACGGTGTGAGACGGAGAACATTCTTTACCAGTCTGCTATTTGTAGCCTCATGTATGACATCGTAGGAATACGCCCTGACATTTGCTATGCTATGGGATAAGTGAACAGGTTTGTGGCCAATCCAGGGCCACAACACTGGTAAGTAGTCAAGCGCATCATGCGCTATCTACAAAAGACCCAACACATGGGACTCCAATTTGGAGGCCAAGAAGCATATCCTGCTTTCAAGCGAGCATATGTTTCAAAATCCCCTATTGATGACCCTGTTTTATGGGTTTATCTGAAAGGCTTTGAGCTACATCTTCCACTAGTGTGCTCAATTTTTCAATATTCCCAGTATCTTGACGTATAAAGTCTATTTTGTCAGACAGATTTCTGGCAGAAGCAGTAGCAGAAGCAGGGATAGCGCCGCCACTCAAGGGCAGCACTGAAGATCACCAAGGCTCAAAATAGCAGCAGCAGGCGTGGTCACAGCAGCCAAGTCCTTGGAGAGGCTGGAAGAACGCGCCAACTTCACGTTTTGGAAGATCCGTACCCGCCTCTTTTTGGAGGAGAGGGGCTTGTGGGAGGTAGTGAGCAGCGATGAGCATGCTCTGATTTCATAGGCAAAAGGCATCATCGCAACAGAGGTGGTACCGGGGAAGACACCACAGAAAGGTGCAAGAGATGCAAGTTCATCTACAACTATAGAAGCGGCATATGAGGAGTGAAGGAAGGACAGGCAGGCCTACAGGCTACTTGTCAACACCATCTCCAACCCGCATCTTCAGTAGGTGAGTGACAAGGCTACTGCAAAAGATGGAGGAGACACATTGTCTAAGAAGTATGAGAGCAAGGATCCTACATTCCTCATGCTTTTGGAGGAGAAGATGATAGCGTTGAAAATGCAGGGTGGTGAAAGGATGGAGGTATTATTGGATAGGGCAAAGGAGCTGGCAAAGAAGTTGAAAGCGGCCGGCAACCCTGTGGAAGATACGGGCTTCGTTCTCCTCTTGCTGAGAGGACTCCCAACGAGCTATGACATGGTACGACAGACGTTGGAGTGTCAGCCGACTCTCTACCTGGACTTCATCTGCATGCACCTGGTACAGATAGAACTACGTCACAATGTAGTAAAGCGCAATGGCGTCAGTAGAAGTAGTGATGCAGTTTTCATGATCATGGGCTCACGCAACTTGCAATAGCAATAGTCAAGGCAGCACAGAGGCAAAAAGAAGGGCAAGTGCCACTATTGCCAGAACGAGGGTCACTAGAAGAAAGAGCGCTTCAAGTTCAAGAGGGACCAGAAAGAACAGCAGCAGTATCAAAAGCAGCTATCTCCAATGCAACAGCAGCTACAGTAACAGCAACGTCAGCTGTAGTAGCAGCACCAGAACCAGACCGGCGTGCGCCATTTTGGCAACATGAGCGTCACCAAGGAGGTGCGCAACCGCCTCTTCATGGCGAAGTCTGACATGTCACAAAAGAAGCCGATCTGGCGTGGTACAAGGACTTTGGGTGTACCAAGAGCCTAACGTACCACAAGGAATGGTTCACATAGCGGCTCTACATTTCCTCCAGTCTGATTGCTTCAGGTAATGATCGGGTCGTGTATGCTGAGGGGATTTGGATTGTGGAGATGTAGTTGGAAATCCCACATGGCATTGAAGTGGGAGTGTTCTTCTTGGAAAAGGAGCCATCTGGCTCAGTTTCAGGTCCACAGGAGCAAGTTCCAGGAAAGTACAAGATGTGTAATTCGATCGTCAATGAAACTTCTCCATTGGAAAGATCAGGTGGCAAAACATCTACAGTCCAAGTTTGAGGCCGATCCAACGGTTAGATTGTGAGATATGAATTTTCAAAGTTTTTGGATCATGGACCGTGGATGTTAAGGTGCCCATGGGTGATGGCTCCATGCCTTAGCCTGAGAAAAGAAAAAGGCAAGAGGTCCAGGGTCAAGACCTGATGGGAGAAACATCCAAAAAGGTCCTTGGTCTTAGGATTGCCTTGTCAGAGTGTGCTGACTAGGATAAAGGTACCTTTCCTTACTTCTTAGGTGAGGTGAGATCCTTGTGTGCTAGCTATGGACACATGGCGATTCTCCATGAGTTTGTGGGTGATGTGACCACAAGGAGAATGCCATGAGAGCATTTTCTAGCTCTCTAGATCGTCTCTGAGTGGTCATCCTGATTGCTAGGCTGATTTGCACTCTTGTGTGAGATTATGGACTCTAGTGTGTGAGCCTTAGTCTCCATAGGTTCAAGGAGTTCAAGGCCACGGTGGAGAACCAGACTGGCAAGAAGATCAAGGCGTTGCGCAGCGATCGCGGTGGAGAGTACCTGAGCAAGGAGTTCTATGACAACCTCGCAGCAGCAGGCTTCAAGGCCCAGCGTATCGCGCCGTACTCACCGCAGTAGAACGGTATAGCAGAACATGCCAACCGTACCATTCTGGAGTCAGCACGCTCCATGTTCCACGCGGCTTGGTTGACCTACGACTTCTGGGCTGAAGCCGTGAGCACTACGGTCCACATCAAGAATCGTACTCCAACTAAGACGCTGGAGCATATGATGGCGTACAAAGCGTGGTTCAGCAAGAAACCGAGCGTGGGTCATCTCCAAGCATTTGGCAGCCTGGCACACATGCACGTGCCCAAGGAGAAGCGGCAGAAATGGGACGCAAAGAGTGCGTAGATGCTGATAATTGGCTACGACGTGGCAAGCAAGGTCTATTGCCTCTACGAGAGAGATAGAGGCCACGTCATCATCTCCAGGGATGTCGTCTTCAACCAGTCCAACGTCATCGGCACCAACATTGTCTGTGAAGAGGCAGCAGAACCAGCAGCTGATGAGACAGTGGAAGCAGAAATCCTTCCTGACCCAGTCTCTCCCGATCCTTCCTCTAATATGACAGTGGGAGAATCACTCTACTCTCCCATGTCTGATGCAGCAGATACAACAGCCTCATCGGGAGAAACAAAGGACGGAAATATAGCACCACTAGCAGCAGCAGTTGTGTCAGCAGCACCATGCCAGCCGCCTGCTAACGCTCCAGTACTAGGTCGCAGGTATCCTCATAGGGTGTGTTACAAGCCTGGTGAGCGCGGCCATTTCTGGATGCTGTAGAATCTAGAACAGATGAACGTCACAGTTGCAGCAGATTCAGATGAGCCAACGCCATACAAGGAGGCCATGACTACACCAGATGCAGCAGATTGGATGCAAGCCGTGCAGCAGGAGATACAATCGCTGCTAGACAACGACACCTGGGAGCTGACTGAGCGCAACCTTGACGCAAGGTGATCAAGTGCAAGTGGGTGTTCAAGAAGAAGCGGGGAGCAGATGGTAACCTGGAAAAGTACAAGGCGAGGCTGGTCGCCACGGGCTACTCGCAGCAGGAGGGCATCGACTACACAGAAACTTTTGCCCCTCTTGCAAAGTTTGACTCTGTGCGCACGCTCCTCTCTTATGCAGCAGCTAGGACTTCGAGGTTCACCACATACATGTCAAGACGGTATTCTTGAATGGTGACTTGGAGGAGGAGATCTACATGGAGTAGCCGGAGGGGTTAGTCATAGATGGCCGTGAGCACCTGGTTTGCAAGCTGCACAAGTTGCTGTATGGCCTCAAGCAAGCATCGCGTGCTTGGAACCAGAAGTTGGATGCGGCGTTACAGTGCATGGGATTTGAGCGCAGCGAGTGTGACTACAACGTGTATCGCTGGCAGCATGAGCATGAGATCCTCATCATCATTGTCTATGTGGATGACATCCTCCTCTTTTCCAACAGCATGTCTCCACTACAGGAGTTTAAGGAAGCCATGCAGGAGCGCTTCCAGATGTCTGATCTCGGGAAGGCATCATACTTCCTCAGTATCCAGATCACGCGTGACCGCGAGTCACGCTCTCTCTCGTTGCAGCAAAGCCGCTACATCAAGGATGTTTTGCAATGGTTTGGCATGGCAGAGGCAAAACCCATCAGCACGCCGCTGGAGACGCGGCAGTACCTCGTGAGCTTCAATGGAGAAGCAAATGCAACTGAGCGGCACAAGTACCAGAACGTCGTCGGCAGCCTCATGTACCTGATGGTGGCAACGAGGCCGGACCTCGTGCAGGCTGTTAGCGCTGTGAGCCAGCACATGGCAAACCCCGGACCTGAGCACCAGAAGGCAGTGAAGCGAATCTTCCGCTACCTTGCCGGAACCATCAACATCGGCATCACCTACAACAGCAACGACAATAGCATTATTGGCAACAGAGATGCAGATTGGGCTTCAAACCGAAAGGACAGTAAGTACGTCTCTGGACATGTGTTCCTCATGAATGATGGGGCCATCAGCTGGTGCAGCAAGCGGCAGGTGGTCGTTGCCACCTCAAGCAGGGAAGCAAAATACGTCTCTCTCAGCTTTGTAGCCAAGGAAGTAGTTTGGCTCCATCGTCTCATGGCAGAGATGAGATGGAGCACAAGAACTAGAAAGCATCGCATTCTTGTGCGCGTCAACAACCAAAGCGCAAAGGCACTCGCCAAGTATCCTGAGCACCATGCATGCACCAAGCACATTGACATCGCATATTTCTTCATCAGGCACATGGTGTAGGAGGGTGCTATCAAACTGGAGTTTACTCACACTAGCAAGCAGGTCGCTGATTTTTACACCAAGCGAGTGACCCATGAGAAGCAGCATTTTTGCATGAAGGCATGTGGACTGAGCCCACTCTGATTGCGGCAAAGTTCAAGATTGTTGGAAAAGGAGTCATCCGGCCCAATTTCAGGTCCATAGGAGCAATTTCCAGGAAAGTACCAGATGCCTACACCGATTGTCGATCAGACTTCATCATTGGAAAGATCAGGTGCTGAAATGTCTATGGTCAAAGTTTGAAGCCGATCCAACGGTCAGGTTGGGAGATATGAATTTTCGAGGTTTCGGGCGTCATGGACCGTCGATGTGTGGGTGGCCATGGGTGATGGCTCCATGCCTGAGAAAAGAAAAAGGCAAGAGGTCTAGGGTCAAGACCTGATGGGAGAAATATCCCAAAAGGTCCTTGGTCTTAGGATTGCCTTGTCCGAGTGTACTGACTAGGATAAAGGTACCTTTCCTTGCTTTTCAGGTGAGGTGAGATCCTTATGTGCTAGCTACGGACACATGGCAATTCTCCATGGGTTTGTGGGTTATGTGACCACTAGGAGTGTGCCATGAGAGCATTTTCTAGCTCTCTAGGTCGTGTGTGAGTGGTCAGCCTGATTGCTAGGCTGATTTCCACTCTAGTGTGTGAGCCTGAGTCTCCATGGCTAAATGGTGTGGCTTGTAAGAGGGCTGACTTGCCCAAGCTCCAACTCTATATGTACTCCATCATTTTGAGTGATTCAACAACCATTCTTTAGCACAAATGATGCCCTTCCAGTCACTCATGCTCGCTGCTCCAAGGCTCCCTCTCTCCAGATCCAACAGTTCCACGGCGTGCTATATGTACGTGTTACTACGTTCAATCTTCTCTCAGTGTACTCTCTCACCAACACAGGACTATGGAATGTCTTCCAAGATGACTATGGTTACATCCTTGACAAGGAAAGAAGAGAGGAGTTGGCCAAGTCTTTGAAAGAAAGCGACATGTACCGCTTGCTGGGGACAACCAAGATCCCACGCGAGCAGAGTCTTATAGTAGTAGTGCAGGCCATGAATGGCAAAATCTGGCATGCACACTACGGTCACATCGCCATGCGTGCCTTGCAGCAACTTCAAAGGAATTTGATGGTGCAAGAGTTACTTACAATCTCTAACTTTGAGCACCAGTTGTGTATCGGCTGTGGAGAGGTGAAGCAACATCGCGAGGCATTCTCTAGAGCAAGGGAGCGCGCGAAGGAGGTACTGGAGCTGGTCGACACAGATTTGTGTAGCGCGATGTAGATCTAGAGCTTTGGAGGCTCTACGCTTTTTCTCACCTTCATTCATGATTTCAGCCGTTATACTGTTGAATACTTCTTTTCCTCCAAGGACCAGTTATTTGACAGGTTCAAGGAGTTCAAGGCCATGGTGGAGAACCAGACTGGTAAGAAAATCAAGGCGTAGTGCACGACCGTAGTGGAGAGTACCTCAGCAAGGAGTTGCAGGACTACCTCACAGCAGCAGGCATCAAGGCGCAGCACACCGTGCCATACTCGCCGTAGCAGAATATTGTAGCAGAACGCGCCAACCGTACCATAGTTGAGTCGGCGCGCTCCATGTCGAACGCGGCTCGGCTCACCTACGACTTTTGGCCGGAAGCAGTGAGCACTACGGTGTACATCAAGAACCGCAGTCCAACCAAGGCCCTGGAGCAGTTGACGCCATACGAGGCATGGTTCGGCAAGAAGCCGAGCATGGGTCATCTTTGCGCGTTTGGCAGCTTGGCGCGCATGCACGTGCCAAAGGAGAAGCGGCAAAAGTGGGACGCAAAGAGTATGCAGATGCTGATGATTGGCTACGACGTGGCAAATAAGACGTATTGCCTCTGCGGGAGAAATACAGGCCACGTCATCATCTCCAAGGATGTCATCTTCAACGAGGAAAATGTCATTGGTACCAACATTGTCTGTGAAGAGGCAGCAGAAGCAGCAGCTGACGAAGCAGTAAGAGCAGATATCCTTTCTAACCTAGTCTCTCCTGATCCGTCTTGCATTGTGACAGTGGGAGAACCAGACTACTCTCCCATGTCTTATGCAGCAGATACAGTGGCCTCATCGGCAGAAGTAGAGGAAGAAGATGCATCACCATTAGTAGGAGCAGTCATGTGAGCAGCACCGCGCCAGCCGCCTGCTAACGCTCCAGCACCAGGTCGAAGGTACCATCGCAGGGTGCGGTACAAGCCTGGTGAGCGCGGGCATTTCTAGATGCTCCTAAAACCAGACCAGATGAACGTCGCAGTTGCAGCAAACCCTGATGTGCCGACGTCCTACGAAGAGGCCATGGCTGTACCAGATGCAACACATTGGCCAGAAGCTGTGAAGCAGAAGATACAGTCGCAGCTCGACAACAGTACATTGGAGCTGTCTGAGCGTCCATCTGGACGTAAGGTGATCAAGTGCAAGTGGATGTCCAACAAGAAGTAAGGCGCAGATGGGAACCTGGAAAGTACAAGGCAAGGCTAGTCACCAAGGGCTCCTCGCAGCTGGAAGGCATCGACTACACAGAAACTTTTACCCCTATTGCAAATTTGCCTCTGTGCGTACGCTCCTTTCCTATGTAGCAGCATAGGACTTTGAGGTCCACCACATGAACGTCAAGACAGCGTTCCTAAAGGGTGACCTGAAGTGGTGATTTCCATGAAGCAGCCCGAGGAGTTTGTCATGGATGGCCAGGAGCACCTGGTTTGCAAGCTACAGAAGTCGCGTGCTTGGAAGCAGAAGTTGGATGCGGCGTTGCAATGCATGGGGTTTGAGAGCAGTAGTGTGACTACAGCGTCTATCGCTTGCAGCATGGTCATGAGGTGCTCATCATCATCTTCTATGTGGATGACATGCTCCTCCTTTCCAACAGCATGTCTGCACTATAGGAGTTCAAGGAGGCCATGCTAGAGCACTTCCAGATGTGTGATCTCGGAGAGGCATCATACTTCCTCAGTATCCAGATCATGCATGACCGCAAGTCACGCTCTCTCTCACTGCAAAAGAGCCACTATATCAAGGATGTCTTGCAGCGGCTCGGCATGGCAGAGGCAAAACCCATCAGCATGTCCCTGGAGACGCGGCAGTACTCTGTGAGCTTCAATCCAGAAGAAAATGCAGCTAAACGGCAGAAGTACCCGATTGCCGTCGGCAGCCTCATGTACCTGATGGTGGAAACCAGGCCTGACCTCGCACATGCCATAAGCGCTATGAGCCCGCACCTGGCCAGCCCCGAACCTGAGCACCAGAAGGCAGTGAAGCGGATTTCCCGCGACCTTGTTGGAACAATCAATATCGGCATCACCTAGAACCGCAACGACAACAGCATCATCGGCTATGCAGACGCAGATTCGGCTTCAAATCTTGAGAACCGCAAGTCCATCTCTGGACATGTGTTCCTCATGAAGGGTGGGGCCATCAGCTGGTGCAACAAGCGGCACGTGGTTGTGGCAACCTCAAGCACGGAAGCTGAGTACGTCTCTCTCAGCTTTGGAGCCATGGAAGCAGTTTGGCTTATGCGTCTCATGGCAGAGATGACTGGGAGTACGGCAGTTCCAGTTCCTCTGTGCGTTGACAACCAGATCGCAATCAGACTCGCCAAGAACCTTGTGTACCATGCACGCACCAAGCACATTGACATCGCATATCAGTTCATCAGGCACATGGTGCAGGAGGGTGCTATCAAGCTAGAGTTTACTACAAGCAGCAAGCAGGTCGCTGATTTCTGCACCAAGTGTTTGACCCGTGACAAGCAGCAGATCTGTATGAAGGCATGTGGACTCAGCCCACTCTGATTACGGTAAAGTGGGAAATTATTGGAAAAAGAGCCATCCGGCTCAGCAAGTTCCAGGAAACTACCAAATGCCTGCTTCGATTGTCAATCTGACTTCTACATTGGAAAGATCAGGTGGCAAAATCTCTACGATCCAAGTTTGAGGCCGATCCAACGATCAGATTGGGAGATCTGAATTTTTTATGATTTCGGGGTCATCGACTGCCGATATCCGGGTGACCATGGGCGATGGCACCATGCGTTAGCCTGAGAAAAGAAAAAGACAAGAGGTCCAGGGTCAAGACCTGATGGAAGAAATATCCAAAAAGGTCCTAGATTCTTGGGTTGTCTTGTCAAAGTGTGCTGACTAGGAAGAGGGGACCTCTCCTTACTTTTTAGGTGAGGTGAGATCCTTGTGTGCTAGCCATGGATACATGGCGATTGTCCATGGGATTGTGGGTTATACGACCACTAGGAGTGTGCCATGAGAGCATTTTCTAGTTCTTTGGGTCGTGTGTGAGTGGTCGCCCTCATGGCTAGGCTAACTTCCTTTCTTGTGTGAGATTATGGACTTTAGTTTGTGAGCCTTAGCTTCCATGGCTGTGGTGTAGCTTGTGAGAGAGTTGACTTGTCCAAGCTCTAGCTCTATATGTACTCCATCATTTTGAGTGATTTAACAACCATTCTTCAGCACAACTCATGCCCTTTCTGTCCTACATGCTCGCTGCTCCAAGGCTCCCTCTCTCCTCCTATTCCAACAATAGCCTCCTTTACTATGTGCCTTATGAAGTAATATGCAATATCATTGTGCTTGGCGCGTGCATGGTTCTCACGATTCTTGGCAAGTGCGATTGCGCTCTAGTTGTTGACGCGTACAGAGATTGGAACTGCTGTACTCCCTCTCATCTCTCCCATGAGACGTTGAAGCCAAACTGCTTCCTTGGCTCCAAAGCTGAGAGAGACGTACTCTGCTTCCGTGCTTGAGGTCGCCACTACCACCTGCCGCTTGCTGTACCAGCATTCATGAGGAACACATGTCCAGAGATGGAGTTGTGGTCCTCATAATTTGAAGTCCAATATGTGTTTGTATAGGCGATGATGTTGTTATCGTTGTCGTTGTAGGTGATGCCAATGTTGATGCTTCTAGTAAGGTAGCAGAAGATCCGCTTCACTTTCTTCTGGTGCTCTGGTCCGAGACTGGCCATGTGCTTGTTGCGGCCTGGTTGCCACCATCAGGTATATGAGACTGATGACGGCGCTTTGGTACTTCTGCCGCTGAGCTGCATCCGCTTCTCTATTGAAGATCACGAGTTACTGTTGCGTCTCGAGCGGTGTGCGGATGGATTTGGCCTTTACCATAACGAACCACTGCAAAACATCCTTGATATTGCGGCTCTACTAGAGCAAGAGAGAGCGTGATTTGCGGTCACGCGTGATCTGGATACCAAGGAAGTATGATGCCTCACCTAGATTGGACATTTGGAAGAGCTCCTGCATGGCCTCTTTGAACTCCTATAGTGTAGACATGATGCTGGAAAGGAGGAGCATGTCATCCACGTAGACGATGATGATGAGTACCTCATGACCATGCTGCTAGTGAAAGACGTAGTCATACTCACTGCGCTCAAACCCCATGCAGTAAAACGCCACATCCATTTTCTTGTTTCAAGTACGTGACATTTGCTTGAGGCCGTACAACGACTTTTGTAGCTTGTAAATCAGGTGCTCTTGGCCATCCATGACGAACCCCTCCGGTTGCTCCATGTAAATCTCCTCCTCCAGATCACCGTTCAGGAACGTCGTCTTGACATCCATGTGGTGGACCTCAAAGTCCTCTACTGTTGCATAGGAGAGGAGTGTACGTACAGAGGCACACTTGGCAACAAGGGCTAAGGTTTTTGTGAAATCGATGTCCTCCTACTGCGAGTAGCCCTTTGTGACCAGCCTCGCCTTGTATTTTTTTAGGTTGCTATCTGCTCCCTGCTTCTTCTTGAATACCCACTTATACTTGATCACCTTACGTCTAGGTGGACGCTGAGTCAGCTCCCATATGCCTTTGTCCTACTGCGATTGAATCTCCTGCTGCACCGCTTGCACCCAATTTGCTGCATTCGGTGCAGCCATGGCCTCCTTGTCTAATGTTGGCTTATCTGAATCTGATGCAACTTCGAAGTTCATCTGTTCTTGTTTTTGCAGCATCCAAAAATGGCCGCGTTCACCAGGCCTGTAGCGCATCCGCAGAGGGTACCTACGACCTGGTACAAAACCGTTAACATGCGGCTGGCGCGGTACTGCTGGTGCAATTGCTGCTGAAGGTGGTATTGCATCTCCTTCTTTTTCTTTTACCAATGAGGTCGCTGTATCTGCTTCTTTGGTCATGGGAGAGTAGATTGGTTCTCCCACTGTCACTGTGGAAGAACGATCACGAGAGACTAGGTTAGGAAGGATATCTGCTCCCATTGCCTTGTCAACTGTTTCTTTTGGTGCCTCTTCAGAGACAATCTTGGTGCTGATGACATTACTCTCGTTGAATACGACATCCCTCGAGATGATGACGTGGCCTGTATCCCTCTCATAAAGGCGATATGCCTTGCTTGCCACATCATAGCCAATCATTAGCATCTATGCACTCTTCACGTCTCAATTCTGCCGCTGACCTTGGGTACGTACATGTGTGCCAAGCTACCAAACGCGCAAAGATGATCCATGCTCGGCTTGTGAAAGCACGCCTCCTACGGTTAGAGTTGGCATCTGGTAGTTTCCCGGAACTTGCTCTTGTGGACCTAAAACGCAGCCAGATGACTCCTTTTTCAATAAACAAATATCAGGGTGTGTTCCTACCATGGCATACATGAGGTTGCCAACAGCGAACTGGTAGGGAATGCTCTCCATCTCACACCATTTTGCTTCTGTGCTGGGGCTCATGGAGGAGAGCTTGATGTCTATTGTCATGGGTGTGCTGATGGGATTGCAGTCCTCCATGTTATAGCGCTTGAGGACATCCATGATGTACTTGGTCCGGTTCAGCTCGATGGTACCTACTCCTCAATTGTGGTGGACAGCTATCCCGAGGTAGAACTCGAGTGGATCCATGTCCTTTATCTTGAACCTGTTGCTGAGATTTGTCTTGAGCTTGTTGAACAGCTCAACCGATCAAGCAGATGATCAGGTCATCCACGTACAGTGCAACCAACATCAAACCTTGCTCATCCTCCCACACATAGACACTAGGATCATTTTAGTTGTGCGAGAAGGTGAGTCTGGCCATGAAGCCGTCCATCTCCTTATGACACATCCTTGGAGCCTGTTCAGTGCGCAAAATTCTTTGATAAGTTTGCAAACCTTGCCCTCTGGAGCTTTCACTCCCTCGGGCACTTCCATCAGCACTTCTTTGTCTAGCTTCCCACAGAGAAAAGTTGTCTTGACATCCATCTCGTGGACCTCGAGATCTTTTGCAGCAGCGATGCCTAACATGGATCTACTAGAGGCAAAGTTGATGACAAGCGCGAAGGTCTCCTCGTACTCTCAGCCTTCACGCTGCGAAAGCCCCTTTGTAACATCTCTTGCCTTATACTTGTCGATAGTACCATCTTGCTTGAACGTTTTCTGGAGTACCAAATTTGACCCACCACGTGTGCGTTTGAGGGCCTGTCCACCAGAACCCATGTTCCATTTTCTTCAATGGATGCGAGTCCGCTATCCACTGCCTCCTTCCTCTTGGACACATCTGGCATCTTCATAGCCTATGTTACGATCACAGGCTCTCCCTGAGCCAAGCATGACCAGCTGAGTCCAGTCCATTCCGCACTCAGCATTGTACTCCGACAGAGGTCTCTTCTTGCGCATGTTACGCCGGAGTGTTGCTAATTGTACTTCACGACTTGGTTGCATCCGTTGCTTCTGCGCTGCTAGTGATCCGTTGTTTGAGGAAGAGCCACCAGCCTCAAAGTTTGACTCAGAGGCATCGGACGATTCAGACTCAGTGTCAGAGTCCGTCGTTGTATCAGCTTGCACAGCCACTCTTCTTGCACCACCATCCTTCACTAGCACCATCTGCCAGTTTTTTTTGTGCGTGATCACGTGACTCAAGCAACACAACCCATTCTCCTCATTTGGGAGCATGAATAGGGTCCAACGACTCTCCCTTGCCGAGCGTCCTTTTATCAAACTCGACATCTCGGCTCCTGATGAGCTTTCCAGCCTCTTGGTCCCACAGCCTATTCGCCTTATGTGCGGTGTCGTATCCGACCATTATACACTTACAAGTGCGTACATCCAGCTTGCCAGTTCCTTCTCTTGCTTGGACCTTTGCCCCGACAGTACAGCCAAAGACCCTCAAGTGTGAGACATCTGGCTTCTTTCTTGACGAAGATTCCTGTGGTATCTTGAGCTGTTTCTCTTGCTGCTTCTTATTAAGCCTTCCAAGCGCGGCTACCGTAATGAGATTCACAAGGTAACACGCAGTTCTTGCAACTTCAGCCCAAAAGCGAGACGGGAGTTTGGCGTCGAAGAATATGCTTTGTGTCATACCGAGGGTAGTCTGGTTCATCCGCTTGGCAAAGCCATTACTCTAAGGGATGTAAGGCATGGTGGTTTGCTCGTTGATGTTGTTTTGGCTCAACCAGCCTTTGCACCCCTCGTACTCACCACCATTGTCCATGCACAATACCTTTACCTTCTTGCTTGTCTGCCGCTTGTTAGAAAAAGAGCCATCCGGCTTAATTTCAGGTCTACAGGAGCAAGTTCCAGGAAACTACCAGATACCTGATCCAATCATTGATCTGACCTCTTAATTGAAAAGATCATGTGGCAAAATTTCAACTGTCCAAGTTTCAAGCCGATCTAACGGTCGGATTAGGAGAAATGAATTTTCGAAGTTTCTGAGGTCATGGACCGCCGATATCTGGTTGACCATGGGCCATGGCCCCATGCTTTAACCTGAGAAAAGAAAAAGGCAAGAGGTCCCGCATCAAAACCTGATAGGAAAAACATCCAAAAAGGTCCTAGATTCTTAGGTTGCCTTGTAAGAGTGTGCTGACTAGGAAAAAGGTACCTGTCCTTTCTTTTCACGTGAGGTGAGATCCTTGTGTGCTAGCCAAGGACACATGGCGATTCTCCATGGGATTGTGGGTTATGTGACCACTAAAAGTGTGCCATAAGAGCATTTTCTAGCTCTCTAGGTCGTGTGTGAGTGATCAGCCTGATTGCAAGGCTGATTTCCTCCCTTGTGTGAGATTATGGACTCTAGTGTATGAACCTTAGCCTCCATGACTGAGTGGTGTGACTTGTGAGAGGGCTGATTTACCCAACCTCTAGCTCTATATAGACTCCATCATTTGGAGTGATTCAAAAACCATTCTTCAGCACAAGCGATGCCCTTTTAGTCCTATATGCTTGCTGTTCCAAGGCTCCCTCTCTCCTCCAGTTCCACCACTTGGTATCAGAGCCAAGTTTTGCCACTTTCAACCACCACAAGCCGTCACTTTGAAAGTGACGGGTTGTGGTAACACCTTTACCAAATTTGACCATCGACTACAGGATCTTCAAGTTCAAGAGACAAGCTTTCCAACAAGCCTAAAATCGCAAACACCTTACTGTGGCATTGAGAGTTAAGCTCACAACAAGGTCGGCCTTATGATGACCATGACTCTCTTGTTTCTTTGTCAAATTTAAAAAGTAGCATATAAGAATTGAAGTAGTTTTCCTAAAGTTTTCATTGATGCAAAAACATTTGTATTCCATTGGTACGTTTGGGAGAAACGCTATTTACAAGCTTGCTGGTCTGAGCTGGAGTAAGAAAAGAAGCATACCCTGTTTTCAAAAGGACATATCTTTCAAAATCCTTTGTTGATGACCCTGTTTTATAGTACAATCCCAAAGGTTTTGAGCTCAATTTTCTAGTGGTTGGCTCAGTTTTTCGAAATTCCCAGTCTCCTGGCATCTACAGTCCATTTGCTGTCAGACAGATTTCTGGCAGAAGCAACAGCAGAAGCAGGGGTAGTACCGCCACTCAAGGGCAGTGCTCAGCATTACTAAGGCTCAAAGTGGCAACAGCAGGCATGGTAACAGCAGACCAGTCCTTGGAGAGGCTGGAACAACGTACCAAGTTCACGTTTAGGAAGATCCGTACCCGCCTCGTTTTAGAGGAGAGGGGGTTGTGCGAGGTGGTGAGCGGCGACGAGCGCGCTCCGCCTCCACAGGCAAAAGGCAACATCGCAACAGAGCTGGCGGCGAGGAAGGCACCGTAGAAAGGTGCAGTAGAGAGCCCATGGCCATGAAAGCTACTTCACTGCTAGTCTGGGAAGGAGAGAGGCAAGAAGAAAGAGAAGTGACACTATTGCCAAAAAGAGGGGCACTACGAGAAAGAGTGCTTCAAGTTCAAGAGGGACTAGAAGGAGCAGCAGTAGCACCAGCAAAAGCAGCAATCTCCACATCAACAGAAGCAACAGTCACAATAACCTCAGCAACAGAAGTAGCAGCAGAACCAGACCGGCGTACGCCATTTTGGCAACATGAACGTCACCAAGGAGGTACGCGACTGCCTCTTCATGGCGAAGTCTGACATGTGGCAGAAGGAAAAGGCAGATCTGGCATGGTATAAGGACTCAGGTATACCAAGAGTCTGACACACCACAAGAGTGGTTTACGCAGCTCCTCTCCATTCTCCCCCGTCTGATTGCTTTGGGTAATGATCCGATGGTGTATGCTGAGGGGATTAGGATAGTGGAGATGTGGTTGGAAACCCCGCATGGCATTCAAGTGGGAGTGTTCCATGGCGTGCTATATGTACCTGATACTACGTTCAACCTTCTTTCAGTATCCTCTCTTACCAACACAGGACTGCGAGTCGTCTTTGACGACGACTATGGCTACATCCTTGACAAGGAAATCGAACATTAGTTGGCCAGGTCGGTAAAAGAAGGCGACATGTACCGCCTGCTAGGGGCGACGAAGATCCCACGTGAGAAGAGTCTTGCAACAGTGGTGCAAGGCATAGATGGCAAAATCTGGCATGCGCGCTACGGCCATATGGGCATGCGCGCCTTGCAGCAACTTCAAACAAAAGCAGATGGTACGTGACTTGTCCACCATCTCTAACTTTGAGAAGCAGTTGTACATCGGCTGTTTGGAGGGGAAGCAGCATCGCGAGGCATTCTCTGGAGCAGCAGAGCGCACGAAGGAGGTGCTGGAGCTGGTCCACACAGACTTGTGTGGCCCGATGCAGACCCAGAGCTTAAGATGCTCTGGGTATTTTCTCATTATTTCAGCCGTTACACTGTTGTGTACTTCCTTTCCTCCAAGGACCAGTGGTTTGACAGGTTCAAGGAGTTCAAGGCCATGGTGGAGAACCAGACAGGCAAGGAAATGAAGGCGCTGCGCAGCGACCGTGGTAGAGAGTACCTGAGCAAGGAGTTCTAGGACTACCTCGCTGTAGCAGAACGGCATAGCAGAATGCGCCAACTGCACCATCGTTGAGTTGGCACCCTCCATGCTGCACGCACTTCGGCTTACCTATGACTTTTGGACAGAAGTAGTAAGTACTACGGTGTACATCAAGAACCGCAGTCCAACCAAGGCCTGGAGTAGATGACGCTGTACGAGGCGTGGTTCGGCAAGAAGCGGAGCATGCGTCATCTTTGCGCGTTTGGCACCGTGGCGCACATACACGTACCGAAGGAAAAGCGGCAAAAGTAGGACGCAAAGAGCGCGCAGATGCTAATGATTGGCTACGATGTGGCAAGCAAGGCCTATCGCCTCTACGAGAGGGAAACAGGCCACGTCATCATCTCTTGGGATGTCGTCTTCGACGAGAGTAACGTCATCGACACCAACATTGTCTATGAAGAGGCAGTAGAACCTGCACCTGACGAGACAGTGGGAGCAAAAATCCTTCCTGACCCAGTCTCTCCTGATCCTTCCTCCCCTGTGACAATGGGAGAACCAGTCTACTCTCCCATGTCTGATGCAGCAGATACAGCGGCCTCATCGGCAGAAGCAGAGGAAGAAGATGTACCACCATCAACAGGAGCGGTTGTACTAGCAGCACCGCGTCGCCGCGTGCTAACGCTCCACTACCAGGTCAGGGATACCCTACAGAGTTCACTACAAGCCTGGTGAGCGCGGACATTTATGGATGCTCCAGAAACCAGATCAGATGAACGTCGCAGTTGCAGCAAACACCAATAAGCCGACATCGTACAAAGAGGCCATGGCGTCACCAGTTGTGGCAGATTGGGCGCAAGCTGTGCAGCAAGAGATATACTCGCAGCTCGACAACTGTACGTGGGAGCTGACTCAGCGTCCACCTGGACGTAAGGTGATCAAGTGCAAGTGGGTGTTCAAGAAGAAGCGGGGAGCAGGTGGAAACCAAGAAAAGTACAAAGCAAGGGTGGTCGCCGAGGGCTACTCGCAACAGGAAGGCTTCGACTACACGGAAACCTTTCCTCTTCTTGCAAAAGTTTGCCTCTGTGCGTACGCTCCTTTCCTATGCAGTAGCAAAGGACTTGAGGTCCACTTCATGGACGTCAAGACGACGTTCCTAAACAGTGACTTGGAGGAGGAGATTTACATGGAATAGCCGGAGGGGTTCGTCATCGATGGCCAGGAGCACCTGGTTTGCAAGCTGCAAAATCAATGTACGGCCTCAAACAAGCGTCATGTGAATGGAACCAGAAGTTGGGTGCGGCGTTGTAGTACATGGGGTTTGAGCAGAGCGAGTGTGACTATAGAGTCTATCACTGGCAGCATGGCCATGAGGTACTCATCATTATCGTCTATGTGCATGACATGCTCCTCCTTTGCAACAGTATGTCTGCACTACAGGAGTTCAAGGAGGCCATGCAGGAGCGCTTCTAGATGTCTGATCTCGGGGAGACATCATACTTCCTCGGTATCCGGATCACGCATGACCACAAATCATGCTCTCTCTCACTATAGCAAAGCCACTACATTAAGGATCTCTTGCAAGGGTTCGGCATGGCAGAGACAAAACCCATCGGTACGCCGTGGAAGACGCGGTAGTACCTCGTGAGTTTCAATGGAGAAGCAAATGCAGTTGAGCGGCAGCAGTACTTGAGCACCGTCGGCAACCTCATTTACCTGATGGTTGCAACCAGACCGGACCTCGCACAGGCTCTCAGCATTGTTAGCCTGCACATGGCAACCCTTAGCCCTGAGCAGCAGAAGGTAGTAAAGCGGATCTTCCGCTACCTTGCTGGAACCATCAACATCGACATCATCTACAACGGCAACGACAACAACATCATCGAATACATAACCGCTGATTGGGCTTCAAACCGTAAGGACCGCAAGTCCATCTCTGGACATGTCTTCCTCATGAATGCTGGGACCATCAGCTGGTGTAGTAAGCGACAGGTGGTCGTGGCCACCTCAAGCACAGAAGCTCAGTACGTCTCTCTCAGCTTTGAAGCCAAGGAAGTAGATTGGCTTCAGCTGTTGGAACTGGAGGAGAGAGGGAGCCTTGGAGCAGCGAGCATGCGGGACTGGAAGGGCATCACTTGTGCTAAAGATTGGTTGTTAAATCACTCAAAACGATGGAGTACATATAGAGCTAGAGCTTGGGTAACTCAGCCCTCTCACAAGCCACACCACTTAGCCATGGAGGCTAAGGCTCACACACTAGAGTCCATAATCTCACACAAGGGAGGAAATCAGCCTAGCAATCAGGTTGACCACTCACACACGACCTAGAGAGGTAGAAAATGCTCTCACTCCTAGTAGTCACATAANCTAAAGATTGGTTGTTAAATCACTCAAAACGATGGAGTACATATAGAGCTAGAGCTTGGGTAACTCAGCCCTCTCACAAGCCACACCACTTAGCCATGGAGGCTAAGGCTCACACACTAGAGTCCATAATCTCACACAAGGGAGGAAATCAGCCTAGCAATCAGGTTGACCACTCACACACGACCTAGAGAGGTAGAAAATGCTCTCACTCCTAGTAGTCACATAACCGACAATCCCATGGAGAATCGCCATGTGTCCATGGCTAGAACACAAGGATCTCACCTCATTTAAAAAATAAGGAAAGGTACCTCTATCCTAGTCGGCGCACTCTGACAAGGCAATCCTGAAACAAAGGACACTTTTGGATATTTCTCCCATAAGGTCGTGACCCTGGACCTCTTGCCTTTTTCTTTTCTCAGGCTAAGTCATGGAGCGATCACCCATGGCCACCCTGACATCTACGGTCCATGACCATCGAAACTTTGAAAATTCGTATCTCACAATCCGACCGTTGGATCGGCCTCAAACATGGACTATAGATAACTTGCCACCTGATCTTTCCAATGGTGAAGTCCGATAGAAGATCGGAGCAAGCATCTGGTACTTTCCTGGAACTTGCTCTTGTGGACCTGAAACCGAGCCGGATGGCTCCTTTCCCAACAAATTCCACTTTGCTATAGTCAAAGTGGACTGAGTCCACATGCCTTCATGCAAAACTGCTGCTTCTCACTGGTCACTAGCTTGGTGCAAAAACCAAGGACATGCTTGCTGGTTGGAGTAAACTCAAGCTTGATAGCATCATCCTGCACCATGTGCCTGATGAAGTGATATGTGATGTCAATGTGCTTGGTATGTGCATGGTGCTTAGGATTTTTGGCGAGTCCGATTGCGCTCTGGTTGTCGACGCGTACAGGAACTAGAACTGTTGCACTCCCACTCATCTCTACCATGAGACGTTGAAGCCAAACTGCTTCCTTGGCTCCAAAGCTAAGAGAGACGTACTCACCTTCCGTGCTTGAGGTGGCCACGACCACCTACCGCTTGCTGCACCAGCTGATGGCCCCACCATTCATGAGGAACACATGTCCAGAGATGGACTTGCGGGTCTCAAGATTTGAAGCCCAATCTGCATCTGTATAGCCGATGATGCTGTTGTCATTGCCGTTGTAGGTGATCTCGACGTTAATGGTTCCAGCAAGGTAGCGGAAAATCCGCTTCACTGCCTTCTGGTGCTCCGGTCTGAGATTAGCCATGTACTGGCTCAAAATGCTCACAGCCTGTGCAAGGTCCAGCCTGGTTGCCACCATCAGGTACATGAGACCGCGGACGGCGCTCTGGTACTTCTGCCGCTCAGCGTATGTGCTTCTCCACTGAAGCTCATGAGGTATTGCCGCGTCTCCAGCGGCGTGCCGATGGGTTTGGTCTCTGCCATGCCAAACCGTTGCAAAACATCCTTGATGTAGCGGCTCTATTACAGCGAGAGAGAGCGTGATTTGCGATCACGCGTGATCACAATACCAAGGAAGTGTGATGCCTCCCCGAGGTCTGACATCTGGAAGCGCTCCTACATGGCTTCTTTGAACTCCTGTAGTGCAAACATGCTATTGGAAAGGAGGAACATGTCATCCACATAGACGATGATGAGGAACACCTCATGACCATGCTGCCAGCGATAGACGCTGTAGTCACAGTCACTGCGCTCAAACCCCATGCACTGCAACGTCGCATCCAACTTCTGGTTCCAAGCACGCGATGCTTGTTTGAGGCCATACAACGACTTCTGTAGCTTGCAAACCACGTACTCCTGGCAATCCATGACAAATCCCTCCGGCTGCTCCATGTAAATCTCCTCCTCCAGGTCACTGTTCAGGAAAGTCGTCTTGACATCCATTTGGTGGACCTCAAAGTCCTCTGCTGCTACATAGGAAAGGAGCGTACGCACAAAGGCAAACTTTGCAATAGGGGCAAAGTTTTCTGTGTAGTCGATGCCTTCCTGTTGTGAGTAGTCCTTGGTGACCAGCTTTGCCTTGTGCTTTTCCAGGTTGCCATCTACTCCCCGCTTCTTCTTGAACAACCATTTGCACTTGATCACCTTACGTCTGTTGGAACTTGAGGAGAGAGGGAGCCTTGGAGCAGCGAGCATGTGTGATTGGAAGGACATCACTTGTGCTGAAGAATGGTTGTTCAATCACTCAAAATGATGGAGTACATATGGAGCTAGAGCTTGGGCAAGTCAGCCCTCTCACAAGCCACACCACTTAGCCATGGAGGCTAAGGCTCACACACTAGAGCCCATAATCTCACACAAGGGAGGAAATCAGCCTAGCAATCAGGCTGACCACTCACACACGACCT
>SZWC01002758.1:36595-77066 GCA_023375785.1 Penium margaritaceum
GAGAGCTAGAGAATGCTCTCATGGCACACTCCTAGTGGTCACATAACCCACAAACCCATGGAGAATCGCCATGTGTCCATGGCTAGCACACAAGGATCTCACCTCACCTAAAAAGTAAGGAGAGGTACCCTTATCCTAGTCAGCACACTCTGACAAGGCAATCCTAAGACCAAGGACCTTTTTGGATATTTCTCCCATCAGGTCTTGACCCTGGACCTCTTGTCTTTTTCTTTTCTCAGGCTAAGGCATGGAGCCATCACCCATGCCCACCCAGACATCGACGGTCCATGACCCCCGAAACTTCGAAAATTCAGATCTCCCAATCCGACCGTTGGATCGGCCTCAAACTTGGACCGTAGACATTTTGCCACCTGATCTTTCCAATGGTGAAGTCGGATTGGCAGTCGGAGCAGGCATCTGGTACTTTCCTGAAACTTGCTCCTATGGACCTGAAACAGAGCCAGATGGCTCCTTTCCCAACAACGTCTAGGTGGACGCTCAGTCAGCTCCCACGTGCTGTTCTCCAGCTGCGACTGTATCTCCTGCTACACGGCTTGCGCCCAATCTATTGCATCAGGTGCAGCCATGGCTTCCTTGTATGACGTTGGCTCATCTAAATCAGCTGCAACTCCGACATTCATCTGTTCTGGTTTCTGCAGCATCCAGAAATGGGTACGCTCACCAGGCTTGTAACGCACCCTAAGAGGGTACCTGCGACCTGGTGCTATAGGGTTAGCGGGCGGCTGGCGCGGTACTACTGGCACAACTGCTGCTGCTGGTGGTACTACATCTCCCTCCTCTATTTCTGCCGATGAGGCTGTTGTATCTGCTCCATCAGACATGGGAGAGTAGAGTGATTCTCCCACTATCATAGTAGAGGAAGGATCGCATGAGACTGGGTCAGGAAGGATTTCTGCTCCCACTGTCTCGTCAGCTGCTGGTTCTGATGCCTCTTCACACACCATGTTGGTGCCGATGACGTTGCTCTCGTTGAAGACGACATCCCTGGAGATGATGACGTAGCCTGTATCCCTCTTGTAAAGGCGATACGCCTTGCTTGCCATGTCATAGTCAATCATTAGGATCTGTGCGCTCTTCGCGTCCCACTTTGGCCGCTTCTCCTTTTGGCACGTCCATGTCTACCAAGCTGCCAAACGCGCGAAGATGATCCACGCTCGCCTTCTTGTCAAACCACGCCTCGTACGGCGTCATCTGCTCCAGGGCCTTGGTTGGACTACAATTCTTGAGGTACACCGTAGTGCTTTCTACTTCCGCCCAAACGTTGTAGGTGAGCCGGGTCGCGTACAACATGGAGTGCGCTGACTCAACGATGGTACGGTTCTGTTGTGGCGAGTATGGCGCGGTGCACTGCGCCTTTATGACTGTTGCTGCAAGGTAGTCCTCGAACTCCTTGCTTAGTATCTCTCCATCGCGGTCGCTGTGTAGCGCCTTGATTTTCTTGCCAGTCTAGTTCTCCACCATGGCCTTGAACTCCTTGAACCTGTCAAAGCACTGGTCCTTGGAGGAAAGGAAGTACACAACAGTGTAACGGCTGAAATCATCAATGAAGGTGAGAAAATACCTAGAGCCTCCAAAGCTCTGGGTCTGTATCAGGCCACACAAGTCTCTGTGGATTAGCTCCAGCACCTCCTTTGTGCGCTCCCTTGCTCCAGAGAACGCTTCNTTCTTGCCAGTCTAGTTCTCCACCATGGCCTTGAACTCCTTGAACCTGTCAAAGCACTGGTCCTTGGAGGAAAGGAAGTACACAACAGTGTAACGGCTGAAATCATCAATGAAGGTGAGAAAATACCTAGAGCCTCCAAAGCTCTGGGTCTGTATCAGGCCACACAAGTCTCTGTGGATTAGCTCCAGCACCTCCTTTGTGCGCTCCCTTGCTCCAGAGAACGCTTCCTGGTGCAGCTCAAAGTTAGAAATGGTAGGCAGGTTACACACCATCTGCTTTGCTTGAAGCTGCTACAAGGTGCACATGCCAATGTGGCCGTAGCGCGCATGCCAGATCTCGCCATTTGTCGCCTATACCACTGCTGCAAGACTCTGATTACGCGGGATCTTGGTCACCCCCTGCAGGCGGTACATGTCGCTTACCGACCTGGCCAACTCCTCTCTTGTATCCTTGTTGAGAATGTAGCCATAGTCATCATCGAAGACGACGTGCAGTCCTGTGTTTGTAAGAGAGGAGACTGAGAGGAGGTTGAATGCAGCATCAGGTACATACAGCACACCATGGAACACTCCTTCTTCAATGCCACGTGGGGTCTCCAACCACATCTCCACAATCCCAATCTCCTCAGCATACACCACCCGATCATCACCCATAGCGATAGGACGGGGAGGGATGGACAACAGCTGTGTAAACCACTCCTTCTGATGTGTGAGGCTCTTGGTACACCCTGAGTCCTTGTACCATGCGAGATCGGCCTTCTTTACCTACGACATGTCAGACTTCGCCATGAAGAGACGGTCGCGCACCTCCTTGGCCATTTTCATGTTGACAAAGTGGCGCACACCAGCCTGGTTTTGCTGCTCCTGCTGTTGCTTATACTGCTGTGAGTGTTGGTACTGCTGCTACTGCTTTTGCTGCTACTGGTGCGATGACTGCTACTGCTGCTGCTCCTTCTGGTCCCTCTTGAGCTTGAAACACTCCTTTTTGTAGTGTCCCTCTTTCTGGCAGTAGTGGCATTTGCCTTTCTTTCTGTCTTTTTGCTGCCCAGATTGCTACTGCTGCTGCTGGTTGCGTGAGCTCGTGGCCACAAAAGTTGTTTCACTAGTGCCGCTGCCATTGCGCTTTGCTGCATTGCGACGCAATTCCACCTGCACCAGGTGTGTGCAGATGAAGTCGAGGTCGATAGTTAGCTGGTACTCCAACGTCTCTCGTACCGTGTCGTAGTTGGTTGGGAGTCCCCTCAACAAGAGGACGATGAAGCGCGTCTCTTCCACAGGGTTACCGGCTGTGTGAACCACTCCTTGTGGTGCGTCAGACTCTTGGTACACCCCGAGTCCTTGTACCACACAAGATCCGCCTTTTCCTTCTGCGACATGTCAGACTTTGCCATAAGAGGCGGTCGCGCACCTCCTTGGTACGTTCATGTTGCCAAAATGGCGCACGCCAGTCTGGTTCTACTGCTGCTGCTGCTGCTACTGCTGCTGGCGTTGCTGTGACTGCTGCTGCTGTTGCTGTGGAGATTGTTGCTTTTGCTGCTGCTGCTGCTCCTTCTGGTCCCTCTTGAACTTGAAGCACTCTTTCTTGTAGTGCTCCTCTTTCTGGCAATAGTGGCACTTGCCCTTCTTCTTGCCTCTCTGCTGCTCGGACTACTGCTGCTGCTGGTTGCGTGAGCCCATGGCCATGAAAGCTGCTTCACTGTTACTGCCGCCATTGCGCTTTGCTGCATTGCGACGCAATTCCACCTGCACCAGGAGTGTGCAGATGAAGTCGAGGTCGATAGTTGGCTGGCACTCCAACGTCTCTCGTACCGTGTCGTAGCTGGTTGGAAGTCCCCTCAATAAGAGGACGATGAAGCGTGTCTCTTCCACAGGGTTGCCGGCAGCTCTCAACTACTTCGCTAGCTCCTTTGCCCTGTCCAGATACGCCTTCATCCTACCACCACCTTGCATTTTCAGCGCCATCATCTTTTCCTCCAAAAGCATGAGGATTGAAGGATCCTTGCTCTCATACTTCTCGCACAATGAGTCCCACCCCTCCTTTGCAGTAGCCTTGTCACTCACGCACTGAAAATGCGGGTTGGAGATGGTGTTGACAAGCAACGTGTCGGCCTGCCTGTCCTTCTTCTTCCACTCCTCATACGCCGCTGGTATAGCTGCAGAAGAACCCGCATCAGCTGCACCCTTTTGCGGCGTCTTCTCCGCCACCACCTGCACTACGGTGATACCTTTTGCCTGTGGAACTAGAGCCGGCACGTCACCACTCACCACCTCCCACAAGCCCCTCTCCTCTTAAAGGAGGCGGGTGACATTTTGACATTTTGGGCCTTGCTGATGCTCAGCGATGCCCTTGGATGGCGGCGCTACCCATGCTTCTGCTGCTTCTTCTGCTAGAAATCTGTCTGACGGAAAATGGACTCTAGATGCTAGGAGACTAGGAATTCGGAAAAATGGAGCCCACCACTGGAAAACTCAGCTCAAAGCCTTTCAGATCAACCTATAAATTAGGGTCATCAACAGGAGATTTTGAAAGATATGCCCTCTTGAAAACAAGTTATGTTTCTGCTCTTACGCCAACTCAGACCAGCCAGCTTGTAAACGGCATTTCTCCCAAACGAATCAATTGAATGCAAATATTTTTGCACCAATGGAAATCTTAGGCAAAATACTTCAATTCCTATGTGCTACTTTTTAAATTTGAGAAAAAAAACGAGAGATTCATGGTCATCACAAGGCGATAGTCTTACTCAAAGAGAAAAGTGTAGCCCTGGCCAATCTCGTTTTCACCATTACTCTCAATCCGACCGTTGGCTCTTTGCCATCTTGTGCTCGTTTGAAAGCTTGTCTCTTGAACTTGACGATCCAGTGATTGATCGTGAAATGTGGTGAAGGCTTGACCCCAATCCGTCACTCTCAAAGTGACAGCCTGTGCAGGCTCAAAGTTCCAGAACTTTGCTCCGATACCAAATATTCGAACTGGAGGAGAGAGGGAGCCTTGGAGCAGCGAGCATGTGGGACTCGAAAGGCATCACTTGTGCTGAAGAATGGTTGTTAAATCACTCAAAATGATGGAGTACATATAGAGCTAGAGCTTGGGCAAGTCAGCCCTCTCACAAGCCACACCACTTAGCCATGGAGGCTAAGGCTCACACACTAGAGTCCATAATCTCACACAAGGGAGGAAATCAGCCTAGCAATCAGGCTGACCACTCACACACGACCTAGAGAGCTAGAAAATGCTCTCATGGCACACTCCTAGTGGTCACATAACCCACAATCCCATGGAGAATCGCCATGTGTCCATGGCTAGCACACAAGGATCTCATCTCACCTAAAAAGTAAGGAGAAGTACCTTTATCCTAGTCAGCACACTCTGACAAGGCAATCCAAAGACCAAGGACCCTTTTGGATATTTCTCCCATCAGGTCTTGATCCTGGACCTCTTGCCTTTTTCTTTTCTCAGGCTAAGGCATGGAGCCATCACCCATGGTCACCCAGACATCTACGGTCCGTGACCCCAAAACTTCAAAAAAGCATATCTCACAATCTGACCGTTGGACCGGCCTCAAACTTGCACCATAGACATTTTGCCACCTGATCTTTCCAATGGTGTAATTGAATCAATGATCGGAGCAGGCATCTGGTACTCTCCAAAACCTTGCTCTTGTGGACGTGAAACTGAGCTGGATGGCTCCTTTCCCAACATCAACGTCTCATGGTAGAGATGAGTAGGAGTACAGCAGTTCCGGTTCATGTGCGCGTCGACAACCAGAGCGCAATCGCACTCGCCAACAATCCTGAGCACCATGCACGCACCAAGCACATTGACATCACATATCACTTCATCACGCATATGTTGCAGGAGGGTGCTATCAAGCTGGAGTTTACTCCAACCAGCAAGCAGGTCCCTGATTTCAACACCAAGCCAGTGACCCGTGAGAAGCAGCAGTTGTGCATGAAGGCATGTGGAGTGTGCCCATTATGACTGCGGCAAAGTGGGAGATTCTTGGGAAAGGAGTCGTCCGGCTTAGTTTCAGGTCCACACGAGCAAGTTCCAAGAACGTACCAGATGCCTACTCTGATCATCAATCTGACTTCATGATTGCAAAGATCAGGTGGCAAAATTTCTACGGTCCAAGTTTGAGGCTGATACAACGTTCGGAGTGGAAGAGATGGATTTTCGAAGTATTCGGGGTCATCGACCGCCGATATCCGGGTGACCATGGGCGATGGCTACATGCCTTAGCCTGAGAAAAGAAAAAGGCAAGAGATCTAGGGTCAAGACCTGATGGGAGAAATATCCAAAAAGGTCCTAGATTCTTGGGCTGCCTTGTCAGAGTGTGCTGACTAGGAAAATGATACCTCTCCTTACGTCTTAGGTGAGCTAAGATCCTTGTGTGCTAGCCATGGATACATGGCGATTCTCCATGGGATTGTGGATTATGTGACTACTAGGAGTGTGCCATGAGAGCATTCTCTAGCTCTCTAGGTCATGTGTGAATGGTCAACCTGATTGCTAGGCTGATTTCCTCCCTTGTGTGAGATTATGGGCTCTAGTGTGTGAGCCTTAGCCTCCATGGCTAAGTGGTGTGGCTTGTGAGAGGGCCGACTTGCCCAAGCTCTAGCTCTATATGTACTCCATCATTTTGAGTGATTCAAGAAGAATTCTTCAGTACAAGTGATGCCCTTCCAGGCCGACATGCTCATTGCTCCAAGACTCCCTCTCTCCTCCAGATCCAGGAATTTGTGCACCAAGCCACTAACCCATGAGAAGCAGCAGTTTTGCATGAAGGAATGTGGACTCAGCCCATTTTGACTGCGACAAAGAGGGAGATTGTTGGAAAAGGAGCCATCCGGTTTAATTTCAGGTCCACAGGAGCAAGTTGCAGGAAACTACTAGATGCCTGCTCCGATCCTTGATCTGACTTCTCAATTGGAAAGATCAGGTGGCAAAATGTCCACGGTCCAAGCTCCAAGGGGACCTAACGGTCGGATTGGGAGATATGAATTTTCAAAGTTTCCGAGGTCATGGACCGCCGAAATCTGGGTGACCATGGGCGATGGCCCCATGCGTTAGCCTGAGAAAGAAAAAGGCAAGAGGTCCAAGGTCAAGACCTAATGGGACAAATATCCAAAAAG
The DNA here is from genome assembly GCA_023375785.1 of Penium margaritaceum. Lineage (NCBI taxonomy): Eukaryota > Viridiplantae > Streptophyta > Zygnematophyceae > Desmidiales > Peniaceae > Penium > Penium margaritaceum. The sequence goes on from SZWC01002758.1 coordinate 43,415, forward strand.
GTCCTAGATTCTTGGGTTGCCTTGTCAGAGTGTATTGATGAGGAAAAAGGTATCTCTTCTTACTTTTTAGGTGAGGTGAGATCCTTGTGTGCTAGCCATGGACACATAGCGATTCTCCATGGGGTTGTGGGTTATGTGACCACTAGGAGTGTGCCATAAGAGATTTTTCTAGCTCTCTACGTCGTGTGTGAGTGGTCAGCCTGATTGCTAGGCTGATTTCCTCCCTTGTATGAGATTATGGACTCTAGTCTGTGAGCCTTAGCCTCCATGGCTAAGTGGTATGGCTTGTGAGAGGGCTGACTTGTCCAAGCTCTAGCTCTATATGTATTCCATCATTCTGAGTGGTTGAACAATCATTCTTCAGCACAAGTGATGTCCTTAAAGTCCTACATGTTTTCTACTCTACCACCACGATTAACTCTTGCAGCTTCTCCTTGACCTCTCCCTATGTCTTGAGGAAGTAGATCCACATCTTGCAACTCTGGTCACTGATGATTGCTACTGCACGTTGCCCATTACGTTCAAAGGGCTTTTTGCCTTGCCTTGGAGGCATGACTCACATGGCTTTTTGCACTTTCCCTAATCTTTGGTTGCATGCCTTCATCCCATGAACCAGTTTGTGCTGGTGCATAGTTTGCAGTGTACTGTCGGCCACATGACCAAACTGCCTGTGCCACAACTCAGCATATTGTCGGTGGAGTTGGCCGCCATGGTGATGGCTTGTGGTGCAACATCAGGCTTTGGAGACTTTGGCTCTTCAACTACCGCATATCCCTCATTTGTAGTTTCAAGGGGTTCGGTCTGTAGTAACTAGAATCAATTATCTCTTGGGGCCTGTGCAACAAGACTCTCCTTGGGATAGGAGATCTTGATGTCCTTGTTCTTAACAATCACGGCCTCCTTTCTCGTGAGGACGGCCGTCATGTCGTGGTCCGTGATTTTGGACACTGACAGGAGGTTTGCTATAAAAGACGGCATGTAGGCAACGTTCTCCAGCTTCAAGTCTTCTTCAGTACCATTCACATTGATGTTGATCAACTTATTGTTATGTTTAGTGTATGCCCCTGGTCCAATCAGTGGAAGTTTTAGATTGGGTATGCACTGCGCTTGTAGCGCAAGTCCCCCAGTGACACGAAGAGAGGCGGAGAGAGACAAGGCATGCACTGCTCATCCTTCTAGAGTAAGTCTCCTTGGTCTACTCTTGGTAGTCTCTCTGGTGCATGCTCCTTAGGACAACTTTGTACAGCCTAGTGTGTAAAGGTGCCGTCTCGCAAGCAAAAGGTCCGGGGTCAAATCCCGCCAGGACCAAATTTTCTTTGTGACTAAAAGGGGCCAAGGAAGCTTCCTAGAAGCCTTTAAGGTCCAAGGTGGATCAAGCGCCACTTGGTGGTCACAAAGGATGCCATGTCATCAAAGCTGATGACACTGTCTAGGGTGGCCTTGGGGGGAGGCCCCTCCAAGGAGCCACTGGGAGCACTGACCAGAGACTATTTAAGGCCTGTCATTTGCATGGGATCATATATCATCTCTTAATCTTGAGACTGAAGAGAAAACTAATCTTTTGTTGGCCGCCAAGAAAGAGGGTAAAGAACAAGAGCAAGTGCACATTTTGGTGTGTAGTATTGTCAGTTGGGTGAGAGTTTGGAACACTCTCTTGCCACGGTTGGAACAAGCTAAGTGAACCTTTTTGTGTGGAAATACCACTCTGTGGGTGATCTCTACCTTGGTTGAAATACCAAGGGCGGTCGACGGTATGCCTGTCGGTGCCGTTTACTCTAGACCGTGGCCAAGTGCGGAGTGACACTTATCTCCCTCGCCTTGCACATGGACAAGGCTTCCGTTGGCACACATGAAACGACGTTCAGTGTCCCCAATGGAGATGAACCCATCCTTTTCCCTAAAAGAGTGGTAGTTCGTACGAGAGTCGAGCCCGTAGGCTCCACGCTTGAGCAGTTCTGCTCCCTTGGTTGCCGGCACGCTCTCAGCCATCATGTTCGTCAACTCTTTTTTACCCTTTCCTTTGCCCTCATATCTACTACTATGATCTCCGTCTTCTTTCTTGGGAGCATTGCACTCCCGTACCCAATGCCCAGGCTTGCCACAATTATGGCACTTCCCAAGACGCTTTCACAACTTTTACAGCCACCATTGCCTTTTCCTCCACCACCACTGCTTCCGCTGCTACTCTGACCAGAAGAGGAATTGTTGCCACGACCACCGTACTGTGCAGCATAGGCTGAAATATTAGCCTCACTACCGCAGTGACGCATGGCCTCGTTGCACAAGTATCACACACTACCTCATACATCAAATCCTCCTTATGAATCGGTAGTGTGCGTTCTTCTCTGTTTGCAAGTGATCAACGGCTAAAGGGTACGTGACAGATGTGCACCTTATGAATCGGTAGCAGATAACAGCCTATTTCAGCCTACATTGGCTTCCGCAAAGCAGAGAAGCAGAGAAGCAATATGACGACACATGTGATGCTCACTGTCGAGGAGGTCAATGGTGGGATGTCAAAGTTCACAGGGTTTGGTTTTCCCTTGTGGAGATGGCAATTTGAGATTGTCATGAGGTTGCGTGGCTACTTGAAGATGTTCCTTAGAGAAGAGGTTGAACCTTCTAAAAAAGATCTTGGATATGAAGCGTGGAGTGTCAAAAATGGCATGGCACTTGCGATTCTTGTGACATCAGTGCATGAGTCACAGCATTTCCACCTCCAAGGTATCCCACGTGCATCAAAAACTTATGAGAAGCTTGCGCGTGTACACCAATCAACGAATCTCACAAATCACCACTTTGTCGTTCAAAAGCTGATTTTGATAAGGGTGACCACGGAAGAGTCGATTTTGGACTTCCTCTTGCAGTTTGAACGATTGCTGCAGCAAGTGACCCAAATGAACTGGGAAATCGACACCAATATGCAAGCCATGATCCTCAACACCACGATCTCCCTCCAAGGGCAGAGCCTATCGTGGTGTTGGAAAAGGAGCCATCCGACTCAGTTTGAGGTCTTGAGGAGCAAGTTCCAGGAAACTACCACATGTGTGTTTCAATCGTCAATCCAACTTCTCAATTGCAAAGATCAGGTGGCAAAGCATCTATGGTCTAAGTTTGAGACCGATCCAACAATCCCATTGGGAGACATGAATTTTCAAAGTTTTGAGGGTCATAGACCGCCAGTATCTAGATGACCATGGGCGATGGCTTCATGCCTTAGCCTAAGAAAAGAAAAAAGGCAAGAGGTCCAGGATCAAGACTTGCTGGGAGAAATATCCAAAAGGTCCTAGATTCTTCGGTTGCCTTCTCTCAGGTCCTCTCTCACCAACACAGGACTGCGATTCGTCTTTGACGACAACTATGGCTACATCCTCAATAGGGAAACTGGAGAGTTGGCCAGGTCGGTGAAGGAAGGCGACATGTACTCCCTGATGGCGGTGACCAAGATCTCGCACAAGCAGTGTCTTGCAGCAGTGGTACAGGCCACATATGGCGAAATATGGCATGCGCGCAACGGCCACATCGGCATGCATGTATTGCACCAACTTCAAACAAAGCAGATGGTGCGTGACATAAATACCATCTCTAAGTTTGAATAGGAGTTATGCATCGGCTATTTGGAGTAGAGGTTGCAATACGAGGCGTTCTCGGTGTCAACCTGCCTGAGAAAATGCTAAAAAAACAAATTCCAGCACAATGGTTTTCGCTGACCGCTCTTGGTATTGCAACGAAGAGATGATATCATCCTCAAAGCTAAGGTTCCACACTCACCAGTTCCTAGGAATCACTTCCTTGCACTATGTCCTTAGCATGTGGTCACTTTCGTGCGAGGAGCGAACTCCTTAGGCTTAGACCAACCTATGCTTCTTTAGTGTCTGCTTGTTCATGATCCTGTTTTATGGGTCGATCTGAAATTTTTTCGCTGAATTTTCCAGTGGTGGGCTCAGTTTTCCCAATTTCCGAGTCGGCTGGCCTTTACAGTCCGTTTTCTATCAGGCAGATTTTTGGCAGAAGCAACAGCAGAAGCAAGGGTAGCGCCGCCACTCAAGGGCAGCGTTCAGCATCACCAAAGCTCAAAATGGCAGTAGTAGGCGTGGTAACAATAGCCCATCCCTTGGAGAGGCTGGAAGGATGCGCCAACTTCTTGTTTTGGAAGATCCGTACCCGCCTCCTTTTGGAGGAGAGGGACTTGTAGGAGGTAGTGAGCGGCGACGAGTGCGCTTCGTCTCCACAGGCAAAAGGCATCATCGCAGCAGAGGTGGTGGCAGGGAAGACGTCGCAGAAAGGTGCAGCAGATGCAAGTTCATCTATAACTGCAATAGCGGCATATGAGGAGTTGAAGAAGGACAGGTAGGCCTATAGGCTGCTTATTAACACCATCTCCAATCCGCATCTTTAGTACGTGAGTGACAAGGCTACTACAAAAGAAGGATGGGACACGTACAAGAAGTATGAGAACAAGGATCCTACATTCCCTATGCTTTAAGAGGAGAAGATGATGGTGCAAAAATGCATGGTGGCGAAGGGATGGTAGCGTACTTGGATAGGGCAAAGGAGCTGGCAAAGCAGCTAAAAGCGGCCCGCAAGCCCGTTAAAGAGACGCGTTTCATCCTCCTCTTGCTGAGGGGACTCCCAGCTAGCTTCGACGTAGTACGAGAGACATTGGACTGCCAGCTGACTCTCGACCTGGACTTCATTTACACGCACTTGCTATAGATAGAAGTGCGTCGCAGTGTAGCAAATCTCAATGGCGGTGGCAGCAGTGCAGCAGCATTTATGGCCACAAGCTCACATAACCAGCAGCAGCAGCTGTAGTCTGGGTAGCAAAGAGGCAAGAAGAAAGGGAAGTGCCACTATTGCAAGAAAGAGGGCACTACAAGAGGGAGTACTTCAAGTTCAAGAGGGACGAGAAGGAGCAGCACAAACAATAGCAAAAGCAGTAATCTCCACAAGACCAGTAGCAGTAGTTACAACAGCGTCAGCAGCAGCTATAGCAGCAACAGAACCAAACCAGCGTGCTGCATTTTGCCAATATGAACGTGACCAAGGAGTTGCCTGACCGCCTCTTCATGGCAAAGTCTGATATGTCGCAAGTGGAGAAGGCGGAATACGCATGGTACAAGGACTCAGCGTGTACCAAGAGCCTGACGCACCACAAGGAGTCATTTACGCAGCTGCTCTCTATTTCCCCCCGACGGATTGCTTTGTGTGATGATCAGGTGGTGTATGCAGAGGGGATTGGGATTGTGGAGATGTGGTTGCAGACCCCGCATGGCATTACATTTGGAGTGTTCCATGGCGTACTTTATGTACTTGATATTGCGTTCAACCTTCTCTCAGTGTCCACTCTCACCAACACAGGACTGCGAGTCGTCTTTGACGACAACTATAGCTCGACAACTATACATCCTCGACAATGAAATAAGAGAGGAGTTGGCCAGGTCAGTGAAGGAATGCGACATGTACCTCCTGTTGGGGGGGACTAAGATCGTGCGTGAGCAGAGTCTTGCAGTAGTGGTGCAGGCCATAGATGGCAAAATCTGGCATGCGCGCTACGACCACATCGGCATGCGTGCCTTGTAGCAACTTCAAACGATGCAGATGGTGCGTGACTTACCCACCATCTCTAACTTTGAGCAGTAGTTGTGCATCGGCTGTTTGGAGGGGAAGCAACATCGTGAGGCATTCTCTGGAGTAGGGGAGCATGCGAAGGAGGTGTTGGAGCTGGTCGACATAGACTTGTGTGGCTCGATGCTGATCCAGAGTTTGGAGGCTCTAGGTATTTTCTCACATTCATTCATGATTTCAGCCGTTACACTGCTCTGTACTTCCTTTCCTTCAAGGACCAGTGCTTTTACACGTTGAAGAGGTCCAAGGAAATGGTGGAGAACGAGACGAGCAAAAAGATCAAGGTGTTGCGTAGTGGCCATGGCAGAGAGTACCCGAGCAAGGAGTTCTAGGACTACCTCACAGTAGGAGGCATCAAGTCGTAGCGCACCGCGCCGTACTCGCCGTAGCAGAACAGCATAGCAGAACGCGCCAAATACACCATCGTTGAGTCGGCGCGCTGCATGCTACACGCAACGTCACCTATGACTTCTGTGCCAAAGTAGTGAGCACCGCGGTCTACATAAAGAACCGCAGTCCAACCAAGGCAATTGAGTAGATGACTCCGTACGAGGCGTAGTTCGACAAGAAGCCGAGCATGGGTCATCCTTACGCGTTTGGCAGCTTGGCGCACATGCAGGTACTTAAGGAGAAGTGGCAGAAATGGGACGCAAAGAGCGCACAGATGCTGATGATCTGCTATGACTTGGCAAGCAAGACGTGTCGTCCTTACGAGAGAGATACCAGCCATGTCACCATCTCCAGGGATGTCATTTTCAACAAAAACAACGTCATCGACACCAATATCAACTGCAACGAGGCAGCGAAACGAGCAACTGATAAAGCAGTAGGAGCAGACATTCTCCGACCCCCGTCTCTCCTGAACCTTCCTCTACTATCACACTGGGAGAACCACTCTACTCTCCCATATCTGATGCAGCAGATACAGCGGCCTCATCGGCAAAAGGAGAGGAAGAAGATACACCACTATCAGCAGGAGCGGCTGTGCCTGCAGCACCGCGCCAGCTGCCTGCTAATGTTCCAACACCAGGTCGAAAGCACCCGCTCTGGGTGGGCTACAAGCCTGGTCAGCATGGGTATTTGAGGATGCTCCAAAACCAGACCAGATGATTGTCGCAATTGTAGTAGACTCTCATGAGCCGACGTCGTGCAAGGAGACCATGGCTGTACCAAATGTAGCAGATTGGACGCAAGTTGTGCAACAGGAGATACAATTGCATCTCGATAACGGTACGTGGGAGCTGAATGAGCCTCTAGCTGGACGCAAGGTAATCAAGTATAAGTGGGTGTTCAAGAAGAAGAGGGAGGCAGATGACAACCTCGAAAAGTACAAGGCAATACTAGTCGCCAAGGGCTATTCGCAGCAGGAAGGCATCGACTACACAGAAATCTTTGCTCCTGCTGCACAGTTTTATTTGTGTACATGCTCCTTTCTTATGTAAAAGCTGAGGACTTCGAGATTCACAACATGGATGTCAAGACGGCATTCTTGAACGGTGACTTGGAGGAGGAAATTTACATGGAGTAGCTAGAGGGATTCGTCATGGATGGCCAGGAGCACGTGGTTTGCAAGCTCTAGAAGTCGTTGTATGGCCTCAAGGAAGCGTCGCGTGCTTGGAACCAGGAATTGGATGCGGCGTAGCAGTGCATGGGGTTTGAGCGCAGTGACTATGACTATAGTGTCCATCATTGGCAGCATGGTCATGAGGTGCTCATCATCATCATCTACGTGGATGACATGCTCCTCCTTTCCAACAGAATTTCTTCAATGCACAAGTTCAAGGAGGCCATGCAAGAATGCTTCCAGATGTCTGATCTCCAGGAGGCATCATACTTCTTCGGAATCAAGATCACGCATGACCGTAAATCACGTTCTCTCTCTCGCTACAGCAGAGCCGCTACATCAAGGATGTTTTGCAGCGGTTTGGCATGGCAGAGGCCAAACTGATTGGCACACCGCTAGAGACGCGGCAGTACCTCGTGAGCTTCATGGAGAAGCACATCGAGCTGAGCAGCAGAAATACCAGAGTGCCGTCGAGAGCCTCATGTACCTGATGGTGCCCCAGGCCGGACCTCGCACAGGCTGTTAACGTTGTGAGCCAGCGCATGGCGAACCGCAGACGTGAGCACCAGAAGGCAGTGAAATTGATCTTCCGCTACCTTGCTAGAACCATCAACATCGGCATCACCTACAACGGCAACGACATCAACATCATCGGCTATACAGATGCAGATTGGACTTGAAACCCTGAGGACCGCAATTCCATCTCTGGACATGTGTTCCTCATGAATGGTGGGGACATCAACTGGTGTAGCAAGCTACAGGATGTCGTGGCCACCTCAAACACGAAAGCTGAGTATGTCTCTCTCAGCTTTGGAGCCAAGGAAACAATTAAGCTTCAGCACGTCATGGCGGAGATCAATTGCAGTGCAGCAGTTTGAGATCCTGTGCACGTAGACAAAAATTCTTGGGTTGCCTTGTCAGAGTGTACTGACTAGGAAAAAGGTACCTCTCCTCACTTTTTAGGTGAGGTGAGATCCTTGTGTACTAGCCATGGACACATGGCGATTCTCCATAGGATTGTGGGTTATGTGACCACTAGGAGTGTGTTTTCTAGCTCTCTAGGTCAAACTACAGAAAAACATGAAAATACAAGGCATATACATGTACAATGATCGATGTATTGGTGTGTGTGGCTTCCACCCGTCACAAGCCACGGCCAGGAGACTAGCGGTATCGGGGAGCGTGATGGCATAATCCCCGATGCGCACCCTAGAGGCACCGAGGCTTTGGCAGGTGGTGGACCACCCACTCACAGTTCACCGAAGACTGCCCCGACATTGTGGATGTTGTCTCGTACATTCTGTGGTTTTTCTAGAGCCTATCATTGATGCGGACGTAGTTGTCGCCGGAGCACAGACGAATGGTGGCTCTACCCACTAGTAGCTGCTTAAGAGTTGCCACGACTACCTGGGTGCTTGCAGGGGTGCTTTGCCTTTGTTTTTATAGCCCCTAGAGTTTTTTTGGTGAACTGGCTCTTATGCCCAATTTGTATGTTTTGCATTGTCTGTCCACTTATTGGTGTCGGACTTATGCATGTGACCAGTCGTAACGTTTGGCTTGAGATTTTTCATTTCTAGGTTCAGACTGCATAGGGTTCCGATTTGTCTGCATGGAGTTACAGTCAAAACAGTGTTTTGGACCAGTTTTAGGACAGAACTTGCACTTCCGCGTGCGACACCCGTCGTGCACTGCGGTAGGTGTTTATGATGCCGACCTGTCATTTTTTAAGTCTCTCTGCATGTGTTAATTCATGGAAGCACATTTGACACTGTGTACGTGTCCTCCAGTTAAACCCTTGCCGTTTAGCATCCGACCTGTGTTGACGTCGTGAGCTCACTCAGCGCTCATGCCCAGCCAGCGTGCTAGGAAGCTTCCTGGAATCTTCTTATGGTATCATAGCGGCGAGACAATTCTCGCTAAGATACGTAGTAGAGACGTAGCAAAGTAGTAACAGTGAGCATCACCGCTGTAGCTGAGTCATTACGACCTGTCAACGTCACCCGACTAAGGTCAACGTCACCTGCCTTCAGCACCTAAGAGTGTAACAGTGATAGCAGCTAGCAGTAGCAGCAATAAGAGCTGCAGTAGCAGCTCTTGCAGAAAGAGCAGCCACTGCACATGTAGTAGCAGTAACATCAAGAGCTGCTAATGATAGAAATACCAACAAACTGAAGCTGCAAAAGTCGTAGCAAAAAAAGCAGTCGCAGGAGCAGAAGCAACAACACTAGCAACAACAATGATGGCAAGCAGCTACAACAGTAGTGGAGGCGGCCAAGAGTCGTAGCAATAGTAGGAGAGGCAGCAACAGCGGCAACGAGTACTTGTAGCAACAGCGATGGCGGCAAGTAACTGTTGTAGCAATAGCGGCGGTAGGCAACAGGCGTAGCAGTAGTTGTAGTAGCAACATCAGTGCACGGTAGCAACAGCTAGCACCAGCTAGCAACAGTAGTAGCAATGGGTGGCAGCTATAGCAGGCAAGAGCAGCAAACAACAGCAACAGTAGTGAGCGGTCGCAGTAGCTAGCGACTGCGAGTAGTAACAGCAAGCGGTAGTGAGCAACAATAGTAGTAGCACCATTAAGCAACTATAGCAACAGCATGCAGCAAGCACAATGGTATCAGGAGCAGCAGCGGTGGCGACGGCGGGCAGCTACAGTACATGGCCGTAGCTGCTCACGCTCGCTACAACAGTAGTAGCAGCCCCCGTAGTAGTGGCAACCACAACAGTAGTAACCACTACTACTGCTTGCTCGCCTTGCAAAGCTACATTGTAGCTTCGCGCTATGAGTAAGCGACACGAAGCAACTTGCCCATAGCGAGCAAGCTCGTCGAGCAAACTCGCTTGACAGGCTTGTCGAGCAAGCCCACTCGACGAGCTCGCTCAAGGCAAGGCTCGAGTCTGCACACCAAAAAAACAAAAAAAATTAGAGGAGAGGACCCTGGGGTCCTTGAGTTGGGCACCCCACAACAACCCTAAAAGAGGCACCCAAGGAGGTTGTGCCTGAAAAACAAAAACGGAGTGGGAGGACGAAAGGGTGGTCCTCAACTGGGGCAATTGAGAAATACCCTGAGGAGGGGAACCCCAGTAGCACCAAGCATTTGGTGAACAAAAAAAATTGAGGGGTGGCCAGAGGTCATAGCTGTCGGTTGGTGACAGCGACCGGTGAAGTAGCAGTAATCGTTGCCGCAACGGCACCACCAGCAGCGTTGCCAGCCCCTAGAAGTGAGGCGGGGACCGTTGTCGTCGGCGTCGACGGCGGCCATAGGTAGTAGTAACGATACTAGTAGCAACACCAAAGGCGACTTGAGGTCGCATATTACACCAGCTCTCATGACGGTGTTGGAGCGCGTGTGAGACACTATGCTTCGATTTCCCACCTCCCCCTTTGGCCTTGTGCCAGCGGGCGCGAGTGCACTGTACACTCACCCGCACCTGGCTCCGGAGATGAGCACACTGGCGTGGCAGGGAGCGTAGCCGGTGCCGTGGTTGGTGCCTGCACTGCATGCGTGGCAGGCGCCGAGTCCACACTGGCAATTGCAGCCATGGCACATGTGTCGGGCGTCTACCTGCTTTACCTGTTACTATTGTGGGGATTGATACCATTGTTGGCGACAGTGTCGCCAATGCCGTACGTGGTGGCGACCGCCTTGGATACGGTCTCGTCCTTCGTCTTTACCATCCAACTCAGAGACGTTAGCCGATACCCTAGCACTCCTCAGTGGATTCATGGCGGTCTTGTACGCCAAACTGGTGTAACAGCTCCCAACCCATGTGATCTCTGAGCAGGTTGTTGCCACCATGCCGCTACAGACAACCCCATCTTCCTCCTCGCCACCCTCACCTCCGATAGTGACATCACCTGACTAGCCCTCAGCACTCAACTTCAGCTCCACATCCGACGTCCTTCGCTCTGTCGTGGAGTCAGACGGTACCATCCCAACCTCCAATCCCGACGCTATCTTAGCCGTCCCTTCTGCCGGCACTCCTTATGCACGTACTCCTCAAGCGAGATAGCGGGTGGCTCGAAAAACTAGACGTACCCAGCCAACAATAGTAGTGCCGACATCATCATCACTAGTAGTGACGGACGTTGCCGAGGAGCCGCTTCCATTGTTCCCCATTGCGGGATTAGTATGTCACCCCCTTTCACCTTCTATCGGTATGTCGGTCGTGGGGGGGGGATGGAGTGTCCGCCGACGACTACCTTGGAGCCGAGGACTGAAATAGAAAATGCAGGCTTATGATACACTCAGTTAGTGCATCATCGGGAGGGGACAAACACTCTCCCTATGGTGGAGGACTGTTTTTCTGAGGAGGAGTGGTCTGATGTTGAGTCAGCTTCAGAGATCGAGTTGGAGACTGTAGCCGATGTGGCGGAGGGAATGGGAGAGGTAGCAGAGGTTTTTGATTCCTTAACGATGGCTGGGACGATAGGAATCGCCATGCTGGTGGCATGAGTTGTAGCAAAGTCGCTACCCTCGTCCCCAGTCGCGGGGTTGGTGTGCCACCCTCTCCTGTTTTCTGCCAGTCCGTTAACTGGTGGCGGGGTGGAGTACTCGCAAACTACTACATGAGAGCACAGGATTGATGTGCCGGATAGTGTTGGGCAGCAGGAGCAGGTGATTGACCACCAAGACGAGGCAGACTTCCTCTATGACGGCCAGTTGTCCGTTATGGAGTGGTCAGATGCAGGGTCGGAGGCAGACGTTGAGGCCCAGTGCGCTGTCGTACTTGTAGTAGCCGCGACACCAGCACGAGATGGCCCCTCGGTGACAGCAGACGTTTGCATGTGCGACATGGAGGATGTAGAGTGAGTTGCGGACCTCCGGCTCATCGCAGCCCTGACCGGTGTCGTTGACACCATGGCAATTTCAGCCGACGACACAGCTACTCGCGTCTGAGCTGCAGTTCCTGTACCCAAGCACCTATGCTCCGCAGTTGACGAGTAGGAGGCAATCATGGCTGGAGTGAAGGTGCTCGTGCAGAATCTCATGGCCAAGGTCCGGGAGGCCAGTAGCACTCGCTACATTGCGAATGTTCCAACACAAAGGACTATCGAGGAGTGCATGGAGAATGTGCACATGCATCTTGAGGCCGCTGGGAGATTTCTACAGGATGCACGTCTGCGACGAGCGGACTTTCAGCAGCAAGTGGACGATTGGCTCGGTACTAGGGGTTTGCAAGAGCCCTAGGACGTACGAGCTCCCGATGATGGCGATGACGCCATAGAGGCAGATCCATCAACGGAGGCTGACGCCTGGCCAACACTCGACGGCCAAGTGACAGGTGTATCAATAGCAGCCGGTACCTCCGTAGCACAACCTCCTGTAGATACAAATCCATCTACAGATGCCAACATCTGGCAAGCAACCGACTGTGGAGCAGCAGGTGTGTCAGTAGCAGCCGCTGCCTTTGTAACAGTCACTCCTAAAGTCCCACATGATCTATGTCACAGCCACGATGGTGACTCATTGTCTGGTGCCCACACCCTTCTAGCAGATCATGGCGAGGCGGCACTTGAGTCGACGACAGACGCACAGGACGTCAACTTCTGCGACAAGCAGGCGTAGCTACACTCCTTTCTACGGGATGAGACCGCAAGGTTGCGGGAGGTTATGGCTTGTGCCGACGCGCACACGATCGAGGTCCACCGTCAGCTTCGTTCGGCAACTGACCGCCTACATGCCACAGTTGCAACCAGCCAGTCTGCTACCATGTCAAAGCCCATCAAGCTCCACATGCGCCTCGACGCTGCGGAGGCCGCGAGGCGATATCCAACTCAGTAGTTGGAGGCTATATAAGAGGCAATTGTTTTGGAGGAGGCCCTTAGCGCTGCACCAGTCGCGTCAGTAGATGACAACATCAATGACAACTGCGACAGCAACGACTAAAGCGATGACGACGTTTCGAGGTGAGACTCTCTGTAAGCACACCCCACCAGCATCTTCATCACCCTTACCATTGCTGTGTAAGGATATGTATCCATGGGGGAGCCGTGCTCCTTCCTTAGGGATTGTGTTAGGAGCAGCCATCAGCCTTGCTCGTATTGTCAGCCTGTACAGCCCAGGGGGTGTGTTGATGTGTGGGCTTTGGCCTGACACTCTTTTGAGAACAGCGAGATTACTTCGGGTGCGGCACGATGCTAGGGTCGAGGTTATGCTTGTCCAGACCCGCGCACCTGGTGAGTTCTACCGTTGTGACGTGGAGACCCAAGGCCTACATGTGTCATGTATGATCCATGCATGGTGTGGTTGAGACCCGGACACCCGAAGACGTTTTCCAAGGTCACGAGGAGACCTTGTTTCTTTGTCTCTCTTACATGATGTTTGAGACGTATGTGTGCGACTGACTTCTTGCATGGTCGAGACGAAGACACTTGGTGGGATGCAGCATTGTCAGAAGGATACCCTGTATTGTGGAATGCTTGATCGGTACTCGCAATGATTGGTTGCCTGAGCCATCCTTTCTAGCCTTCGCTCACAAATCGCTATGTTGACAGTTGTGTCAGCCAGGGGGAGAGTTGGTGTGTGTCGCTTCCACCCGTGACGAGCGACGGCCAGGAGAGCAGCAATAAAGAAGAGCGCGACGACATGATCCCCAATGCGGACCCCGGAGACACCGACGCTTTGGCACGTGGTGGACCACCCACTCGGAGCTGACCGACAACTGCCTCAACGTCGTGGATGCTATCTCGGACCTTCTACATTTTTTCTACGACCTATCCTTGATGCAGACACAGCTGGCGCCAAAGCACCCACCAGTGGTGGATCCACCTACTAGCAGCTGCCAAAGAGCTACCACAACGTTCTGGGTGCTTGCCAGGGTGCTTTGTGTTTCTTCTGTAGACACTAGAGTTTTCTTGGTTCACTGGCTCTTCAGCCCGATTTGTATGTTTTGCATTGTCTGTCCACCAATCGGTGCCGGACTTATGCGTGTGACCAGTCGTAGCGTCCGGCTCAAGATTCTGCATCTCTAGGTTCAGACGGTGTAGCGTTCTGATTTGTTTGCGCAGAGATACGGTCAAAACAATATTTTTGGGCCAGGTTTAGGACAGACCTTGCATTGCCGCCTGCGATACCCGTCGTGCGCCACGGCTGTTGGTTATGGTTGACACACAAAAGTGCCCTCTTGCCTCTACGCACGCACACACACACACACACACACACACACACACACACACACACACACACACACACACACACATACACCTCATCACTAAAGGTGATTAGTCTCGACTGCGGCTCTCTGGTGCGCAACACTGTGATGCAGCATGGGACGCACAGTGGTGGTCACACTANCGCACACACACACACACACACACACACACACACATACACCTCATCACTAAAGGTGATTAGTCTCGACTGCGGCTCTCTGGTGCGCAACACTGTGATGCAGCATGGGACGCACAGTGGTGGTCACACTAATCAAGTTACCAAGTGGTGGCCACAGCACCAACGTCATCCTCACGACGAGCATTAGTTTACTGATGACTCTACATGCCAAAATGGGGGATACATGTGTAGGAGTGCATGCTTATGATGTGACTGGATTCTTACTCAATGGCATGCTTTTAGCGTAGTGAACCAGGTTGCTGATCCCTCGGGACCACACGTCCGGTTTACACCGGCATGTGAGAAACCGCTTGGAGCTCGCTCGCTCGAGGGTCGGGTTCAATCCCTGGGTGGTGTCCGGGCCTCACGTCGAGTGACTCGCGTGGGTGGCCCGGTTAACCAGCTCTTAACACTTCGCTCACTCGATACTTGCTCACTTGTCTTGTTTTTCACTCTTACTTCACTTGAGCTTGCCCCCGATCCATGGTGTCACGTCGCAACCAAAGCTACCTATAGCGACAGGTGTTTATGCTGTGGACTTGTCATTTGTGAGCTCTCTCTGGATGTGTTCATTTATGGAAGCACATTTGACACTGTGTACGTGTCGTCTAGCCAAACCATTGCCGTTACGCGTCCGACCTGTGTTGACGTCGCGAGCTGACTGAGAGCAGATGCCCAACCAGCGGCAAGCGTGCTAGGAAGCTTCCTAGGATCTTCTTACGATGACCATGGCACAAAGTGCCATGGTCATTAACCATTGAAATGGGACCACCAATCCAAATACGCTCAGAGCGACAACTATAAAACATTGTCGACACGGGACAATGCTGAGCTGGCAAAAAATGTCAGAGTTCAGCATTCAAATGTCGGAGTTTGCAAGACAATGAACGCAAACCCACAAACACTGGAAACGAATGGTTGGCCAACGTCTTTGAACGAGATGGAAAAAGGGACTCGTTGGACTGGTTGTCCCGCGGGCAAAGCAAAGCTGGACGTGTGGCAGCCACGCCCAATTCGAGTTACGTGGCGCTACATTCGACCCGTTCGAGTCTCGCATGGGATCGAACGACTGAACGGATGCACATATGAGTTTTCTTCAAGGGAGCGTTCGGCCATCGACTAGGTTCAGCATTCGCCATTGACCAAGCCCGCAAACTCCGCGTAATGTGCTACATTTTCCACTTATTCGACAAATCGATTTAATATCGAAAAATCGCATTAATCGAATATGTAAATAGAGTACGGATCGAATTCTGACAATCTTGGTAACTCAACATTGAATCGACTTCACCACTAAAGACGATTCCACTGGTTTCAATTATTTCCAAGATCGATTCTCGCGATTTCCAATTCAAGTTGATTTCTTCAACTCAACTTGAAAATCAAATCAACAACCCTATTTGGAACTATACATGTCTCCCCTAACCAAAACCCTTGCTCTTCCCCCTCCTGAGTGTTTATGGGTCAGATGGTTGTATCACTACACCAGAAACTTTGATGACTTGTCTCTCCAACTCTACCTCAACATTCCAATCAGGTCTCTCTTCCATCCGACACTGCCTTTCATTCACCACACATGGTGCTGCCTTGGTGCAAGATTCTCCCCTGAAAGATGTCTACCTTGTCTTCACTAACAAGTACCTCAGGAACAACAACTTTCACAAAAACAGAGCAACTGCTCCAACCATTCTGCTTCCATGCTCCTCACCCAGCTGGTTCCCCCCATCTTCATCGGTTGTCCTATTCATGCCCTGACAGCCTTTACCACGTCCACATATACCATGCCAACAAATTTACAGACTTCCACTCCGGCCAGGCCAGCATGCAGCGTCCCAGGTGGAGTTACAGAATGCCAGAGACTAGGAGATGCTAGAAGAAAGACTGAACAGGTGTCCCACAGGTGTCCCAGAGTAGCGAACTTATTTGTGAAGAAGACGATGTACATAGCTGCCGCATTCGAGAGCAGCAACTAAGAGCGCAAGCGCAGTGAAATGAAATGAATGGAATGTTCTCATGTACCAAAGACCATAATACAGGGGCATCTGAGGAAAATTCCTCCACCTACGCGTTTACATTCAACCTTTGCGCAGACATAAGCCAGAAGAAGCGGCGTTCATTTGTGTGCCCCGTTCAGCCTGAAAGACTGCCGAGATAAATCCCGAAGCATCATCTTCAGGTCCGACATGACTTGGTGCGGTGGGAATCAGGCGACGGAGACGGAGATAGTGGTGAACGTCGACGGGTCCAGGGGTGGGGATGGGGGTGGAGGTGGGGGGACGGGGGGGGGGGAGNGATGGGGGGAGATGGCTCTGTTCGGCCGCAACAGGCCGTCACATCCAAGCCAGCGGAGGAGACAATTTCGATCTGCATAAACCGAGAAGGGGCCCTAGCCAGATGCCTAGGACGGATGCTGAGGCATGTCGGCGTGCGAGTATTCGCACACAACAGGCGAGGCATCCTCCAAAGTTGAGACTCGAGCAATCTTCGTTTCAGAGGTCAGTAGTATCCGCCGGAGGTGGAGGTGGGCGTGGTGGAGACGTATGTGGACTCGCTGCGGTCGTCTCGCACGCTGCTTGTCTTCAGCGCAGACTTGAGGCCCCCCCTCTGAGACGGCGCTACGGAAGACGGAGTGGTGGCCTGAAATAGCGAAGGACAAGGGAGGAGTGTTAAGGGAGCACGGCAAGAAACAAGAATATGGACGGATGCGAGTCAGAGAACCAACAAAGGATACTCCACGTCAGCGGCTGGAACGTCTCGGGTATCCATGATGTAAACGAGACCCACGCGCCGTGCAAACGTATGACGGTACTGCGCAAGGCTGAAGCAGCGTCGGTGGATCGAGATGAAAGGAGCTGCTGCCCGCTAGACAAGAGCGACATCACGCTCTGCGCAGCAGCTCAGTCAGGACGAACTGCTCACAAGTCGACTGAAAACGCAACATAGTGGCCTTCGTCTTCGAACCCCAATGCAAATAAACCGTTAGAGGGAGTATGCCGGCCTCGCCCACCCCCGCCACCACCGACATGTGTCCCGCCAACTGAGAAGAGTGAATGCATATTCACCTCCTTCACTACTCGCATGCCTCTTGTGCTGCCATAAGGGAGGCAGCGACCATGGAGAATGGCCGAGTTCTTTCCATAGAGAAACCCGCCTTTCCCCCACCCCCTATCCACTCCACCGTTCAATCACGTCGAACCGAAGACACTGACCCCTGCATCAGACATGCTGCGCGTAGAGGGTGAGGAGGCGCCTCCGTCGTAGTACTCTCCACCCTCCAGGTCCTCTTGCTGCTCCGAAGTGCCCACGCTTTGCCAGTCGGCGTTCCCTCCGCCTGCCGCGCCGTCCTTGTTGCCCATCTCATAGTACAACTCATCGTAGTCGTTGTCGTATCCACCGTCCTCGTCGTCGTATTCACCGTCGCCGTCCTTTTTCTGCTGCTTTTTCTTGCGCTGCTCGATGCGCGTCTGCGCGACGAACATCGAGTACTCGCCGATGTCCATCACCTGGTCCTTCTTGTAGCCGCCCGGGTAGTAACAGAACCACATCCACACTAGCATGCAGGCNCGATAAGAGAAATGATGATGACGAGGAAGGCCACGAAGGCCGAGTTGTTAGCGAACACCATGGCGGAGGTGCTGCTCTCCGACAAGGCGTTTGGATGCAGGTGACCAGATTGGGGAAGCTCAAGTGCCCGCTGAGTGCGTCAGGGGATCTGGACAGTGCTGATGATACCTACCAATGTGAATGGTCAGTTTCTTGGCTGGCAGTTGCAATGCTCAGAACTCATACCTACAGTACGCCAGATCTGATCAGCTAGAGAGCGAGCGTGCGCGTGGGTTCGTACGATCTTGACTGCGCAGGAAGAACCGAGAGCTTCATCCGTGAAGTGTTGTGGTCGACGTCGGGAACACCACCGCTGGACGCTCAAACCCTAGACGTCGCCCAAGCGCGTCAGAACACCATCGCACACTTGACGAGGCCAGCCTGGCATGCCTGAATTGTGCATTCCGACAAACGAAAACCTCCCTGAATCCTCGCTGTGGTTTTCACCTGAGGCCACATCGTCGCGACAAACAGACCACAAAAGCTCTGGTTATTGCTGAGTTATGCTACGAAAAAGACTGTCATCTATGTCCGAATTTTGAATTTAACGAACTAGTNCTAGACGTCGCCCAAGCGCGTCAGAACACCATCGCACACTTGACGAGGCCAGCCTGGCATGCCTGAATTGTGCATTCCGACAAACGAAAACCTCCCTGAATCCTCGCTGTGGTTTTCACCTGAGGCCACATCGTCGCGACAAACAGACCACAAAAGCTCTGGTTATTGCTGAGTTATGCTACGAAAAAGACTGTCATCTATGTCCGAATTTTGAATTTAACGAACTAGTTTCCATCTTCACAGAGAACATATACAAATGTACACTCCTAGACAACCGTGTTCTATGTTCCCCAAATGACATTAAAAATAATCCATCTTGAAAAACACCATACACTCTTGTGCAGCGCAAATTCATTTTTCATTCATCTTCAAGATTTTCCTGGCCGTTTCTGGTCTTCAAGAAGGACAAGAAACGGAATATGGTTATTGGAGACAACATAATGGCTGCTTTGGGATTCAAAGGTGTCAATGACTAAGTAAGTGATTTTTCAACAAGAGATCAATGCAAATGTGCTACATAAAATACATGGAAAAAAACAAAAAATGAAAAAAATCCACGGTCATAAATGTAGCACTCTAATCTCCAATGTTTTTTAAATGGTCATTAAACTAGTTGTCCAACAAAACCATTAGTGTTATGGGAACAACCTCGTTTTTCAAGTGTATCACATAAGGATCCCCTGATCGAACCCACTCCTTGCATGATTTAAAAACGCTAAGGTTGGTATTTCGAACTTTGTTGACTTGACAGTTTCTCTTCCATGAAAAACTGAACAAAAGCTTTGTCTCGATGTGCTGTTATCAATTCATGACATCATACCTTGTCTTTCTTATTCTGTAGTATAAAACTTCAGAAGATGTTCCTTTGTGGGAAAAAACCACCACACCTTTCTCTTACTTGAATGGCTTGTTTTACATCGAAGATATCCATGGACTCTTATCTTTGCTAGCTTCTCTTAGTATGAAAGAAGGCGTATCACTTTGTATACACATTTGTTATTTAATTCATCCATACATGTGACATTATCTTCATCATTCAAGTTGGCAAGGACAAGTATGGCATACATAGGTGGTTTCAAAAGTAAAAGTGTGGTCGAAGGGTCGCATACGGGCACAAAAAAGCATGGTAGCTAATGACTTGGAATAAGACATCATTATACATTTCTCAAGCAAGAAGTTTTATCTTAGCATGTAAGAGTTTGAAAACATGTTGTACCCATACTCCATCATACATGCTCTAAAAAGGAGTAAACATACATGAACAAAGGGCTAGTTACAAAGATATCACATCAAAAACTATGTTTGTGTTCATAGACATGATAATGGTATCATTGTCACTCAATAAACGAGCATATTACATGAATTTCAAAAGAACTATATCATAACATGGTGTGATGATACATGGGGTATTCTAAACATTTTGGAAAAGTGGATGTATGGTCAGCTGCATGACTTCAAAACATTACAATTGTATGGACATATATAGGAGAGGTCTCATTTTATGTTGGCTATCAATGGGCATATACGTAGCCACTAATGGTTCGTTATATGTTGTCTGAGACCTCCATAAATGGTTTTCTATAATACAAAAAGCTGAAACTAATCTTCAAATTGTCTTTATGTAACATTGAACAATAACAATGTTCTCACCAAAACTTGCGTACATATTGCTTTTCATCATGTCTTATGAACACTATCGTGTCATGAAATTCACAAGGGACGCTTACATCATTTTTTGTCCTTTATTTTGACAAAAACGATAAAATATCTCGAATTACAACATTGAAGCACTTTACAAAGAGTGGAGGTAGGTATGTGTTTTGAGAAATTGTAAAACAATCGTACATGCATTTTACGTTCCCAATTTGATTGTGGGTTATCCTTCCTCCCAAAATGAATACTACCAATGGATCTAGACATGGATTTGGATATGGATATGGAAATGAAAATGGAAATCCACGTAGACATGTATGTTGATATTGATAAGAATGTGTGGTTAAAATGAAGATGGACATGGAAAAGGACAAATACTCAAGCATGGACACAAACATGTAGATGGATATGGTCATGGATATGCATTGCGATATGTGTATGGATATGAACATAGACATGGATATGGATATGGATATGGATATGGATATGGTTATGGATATGGATATGGATATGGATATGGATATGGATATAGATATGGATATGGATATGGATATGGATATGGTTATGGATATGGATATGGATATGGATATGGATATGGATATGGATCTGGATATGGATATGGATATGGATATGGATATGGATATGGATATGGATATGGATATGGATATGGATATGGATATGGATATGGATCTGGATATGGATATGGATATGGATATGGATATGGCTATGGATATGGATATGGATATGGATATGGATATAGATATAGATATGGATATAGATATAGATATAGATATAGATATAGATCTAGATATAGATATAGATATAGATATAGATATAGAGATAGAGATAGATATAGATATAGATATAGATATAGATATAGAGATAGAGATAGATATAGATATAGATATAGATATAGATATAGAGATAGAGATAGATATAGATATAGATATAGATATAGATATAGAGATAGAGATAGATATAGATATAGATATAGATATAGATATAGAGATAGAGATAGATATAGATATAGATATAGATATAGATATAGAGATAGAGATAGATATAGATATAGATATAGATATAGATATAGAGATAGAGATAGATATAGATATAGATATAGATATAGATATAGAGATAGAGATAGATATAGATATAGATATAGATATAGATATAGAGATAGAGATAGATATAGATATAGATATAGATATAGATATAGAGATAGAGATAGATATAGATATAGATATAGATATAGATATAGAGATAGAGATAGATATAGATATAGATATAGATATAGATATAGAGATAGAGATAGATATAGATATAGATATAGATATAGATATAGAGATAGAGATAGATATAGATATAGATATAGATATAGATATAGAGATAGAGATAGATATAGATATAGATATAGATATAGATATAGAGATAGAGATAGATATAGATATAGATATAGATATAGATATAGAGATAGAGATAGATATAGATATAGATATAGATATAGATATAGAGATAGAGATAGATATAGATATAGATATAGATATAGATATAGAGATAGAGATAGATATAGATATAGATATAGATATAGATATAGAGATAGAGATAGATATAGATATAGATATAGATATAGATATAGAGATAGAGATAGATATAGATATAGATATAGATATAGATATAGAGATAGAGATAGATATAGATATAGATATAGATATAGATATAGAGATAGAGATAGATATAGATATAGATATAGATATAGATATAGAGATAGAGATAGATATAGATATAGATATAGATATAGATATAGAGATAGAGATAGATATAGATATAGATATAGATATAGATATAGAGATAGAGATAGATATAGATATAGATATAGATATAGATATAGAGATAGAGATAGATATAGATATAGATATAGATATAGATATAGAGATAGAGATAGATATAGATATAGATATAGATATAGATATAGAGATAGAGATAGATATAGATATAGATATAGATATAGATATAGAGATAGAGATAGATATAGATATAGATATAGATATAGATATAGAGATAGAGATAGATATAGATATAGATATAGATATAGATATAGAGATAGAGATAGATATAGATATAGATATAGATATAGATATAGAGATAGAGATAGATATAGATATAGATATAGATATAGATATAGAGATAGAGATAGATATAGATATAGATATAGATATAGATATAGAGATAGAGATAGATATAGATATAGATATAGATATAGATATAGAGATAGAGATAGATATAGATATAGATATAGATATAGATATAGAGATAGAGATAGATATAGATATAGATATAGATATAGATATAGAGATAGAGATAGATATAGATATAGATATAGATATAGATATAGAGATAGAGATAGATATAGATATAGATATAGATATAGATATAGAGATAGAGATAGATATAGATATAGATATAGATATAGATATAGAGATAGAGATAGATATAGATATAGATATAGATATAGATATAGAGATAGAGATAGATATAGATATAGATATAGATATAGATATAGAGATAGAGATAGATATAGATATAGATATAGATATAGATATAGAGATAGAGATAGATATAGATATAGATATAGATATAGATATAGAGATAGAGATAGATATAGATATAGATATAGATATAGATATAGAGATAGAGATAGATATAGATATAGATATAGATATAGATATAGAGATAGAGATAGATATAGATATAGATATAGATATAGATATAGAGATAGAGATAGATATAGATATAGATATAGATATAGATATAGAGATAGAGATAGATATAGATATAGATATAGATATAGATATAGAGATAGAGATAGATATAGATATAGATATAGATATAGATATAGAGATAGAGATAGATATAGATATAGATATAGATATAGATATAGATATAGATATGGATATAGATATAGATATAGATATAGATATAGATATAGATATAGATATAGATATAGATATAGATATAGATATAGATATAGATATAGATATAGACATAGATGTAGATATAGATATATGTATGTATATATAGATATAGATATAGATATAGATATAGATATAGATATAGATATAGAAATAGATATAGACATAGATATAGATATAGATATAGATATGGATATAGATATAGATATAGATGTAGATATAGATATAGATATAGTTATAGATATAGATATAGATATAGATATAGATACAGATATAGATATAGATATAGATATATATATAGATATATATATATAGATATAGATATATTCTTAGATATTGATATACATATAAATATAGATATAGATATAGATATAGATATAGATGTAGATATAGATATAGATATACATATAGATATAGATATATGTATAGATATAGATATAGATATAGATATAGATATAGATATAGATATAGATATAGATATAGATATAGATATAGATATAGATATAGATATAGATATAGATATAGATANTGGATATGAATATGGATATGGATATGGATATGGATATGGATATGGGTATGGATATGGATATGGATATGGATATGGATATGGATATGGATATGGATATGGATATGGATATGGAGATGGATATGGATATGGATATGGATATGGATATGGATATGGATATGGATATGGATATAGATATGGATATGGATAAGGATATGGATATGGGTATGGGTATGGATATGGATATGGATATGGATATGGATATGGATATGGATATGGATATGGATGTGGACATGGATATGGACATGGATATGGATATGGATATGTATATAGATATGGATATGCATAGGGGTATGTATATGGATATGGATATGGATATGGATGTGGATAGGAATATGCATATGGATATGGATATGGATGTTTACATTCATATGGATGTAGAAATTGATATCCGTATCATTATGAATATGGTTATGCATATGGATCTAAAGATGGGCATGGATATTCACATGGATATGGATATGGCAATGGATATCGATATGGATATGGATATGGATATGAATATTGATATGGATATGGATTTTAGAGCTATGGATTGTTGTCCCATTCAAATACATTTGTCAATCTATTGATATTGTCTATATATCTCGTCTGTGCTTATTCCTTATGTAGATGGCATATGTGTTACCTTTTTTTCTTGTTAATCTACACTTTTTTAAGACATAAGCTACGTACTGAGAATTCCTTGAATTGTTGGAATTTGATTTCCACTATTTTTAATTTGTATTTCAGAAGATTAACTAAAACCACTTTTTTGTGTGATGTTTAAGATAACATATTGTTGTCACGAAAATGATTTGGGTACTTCATACTGGGATTCCTAAAACATACTTTGTCACCAAGAAGTAATTTTTGCATTAGAAGATTGTAGTATAACATTATGCTTGATATTTGTGACGGATTGATAATGGCTTTTGCTGAATCTTTTGAAGCCCGTTGTGGTACCCCTCGCGAAAGTAACCTGAGCATACATGGGGAGTGTACTATTGAGTGTATTGTAGAGACACACACTTTCAGAGTTTGTGTATTCAATTCATCGCCTCCCGTCCCCAACTCCCTCTCTCCCAGAAACACATTGAGTGTAGTGGGGGATGTATTGTAGACATATACTAATGGTTTGCTTTTGTATACTTGAATGAAAACATGCCTAGAATTTACGAATCACATGATTTGATGTATCCATCCCCCTTTCCAAGTACTTGTAGTTTATTTAGGGAATTGTTTGTAGCATGTATTATGGAGAAATGAATGTTTAGAATTTGTACGCTCCATTTTGCATCTCCCTCACACCTCCACTCAAAGAAAATCAAGAGTATTGGGGTAGTATTGAGAGGAGGGTATCTTAGGAGTTGAGTAATTGTAAACGTTTTTACATTTATACGACAATGTTTTATAAATACGTGTCACGAAAAAAAATTGAATCCCGGCTGAAGAGTCCAATACAACCCCCCTACTCTTTCAAATTGTAAGCACGTGAGAGCCGTTTATCCTTGCACCACCTTAAGTACCTCGAGTGTATCCGAGGAGTGTATTCTAGAGTGTACTATGGACACACAAACCTTTAGAGCTTGTGATTTCCACTTGTCTTCTTGCCTCACACCTTCTCAACACAAATCAAGTGTGTTGGGGTAGTGTAGTGGGGGCTGTATTGTACATATCTAGTAATACAAGAATTTTGTACATTTCAATGACAATATGACATGAGTACATAAGTCATAAACATTGGTGTTCACTAGCTACACAATCCAATAAACCCCTAATATGCTTTTGACTTTGGAGGGGGATGAGCGATCCATCCCCCTTGCTTGGATTTCCTTGTGTATTCTACTTGTTGTCTTTTGCCCCTCCCCCCCATCAAAACACATCAATTGCATTTGGGTAGTGTGGTAAGGAATGCATCAAAACTTCTATTAATGTACAACTTGTACACATCTTTGGGAGAACATGCCATGAATACATAAGTCAGAAAAGTCAATGTTCCCTAGCTACTCACTCTTATACACACCCCCAATACACATTTTGACTTTAAAGGAGAAAGATCTATTATTTTCCTCCCAAGAGTTCCTCAAGCATAGCCCAAAAGTATCTTGTAAAGTGTATTATGGAGCCACAAACGTTTAAAGGTTGCATATTCAACTTGTCGTCTTCCCCTCTCAAAACACGTCACGTTTAGTGAGGTAGTATAGCGGGGAGTGTTTTGTGGAATCTCACAATCTAAATATGTACATTTCCACAACAATATGTTTTAAACAAACAAGTCACAACTTCCGCTTTATCCATACCAGACAACCCATTACCCCCCTTAACACAATCTCAACTTAGGGGGTGGACAGAGCTATCCACCCCCCCCCTCAAATCAAGAGTGTAAAACAGATTTGTTACACAAGGTGAAGGGGTTGGAAATTAAAACAACCTGTGTGTTTTTCCATTTTTGCCATAACCACACCGTGACTTCCAATAGATAAGAAGTGAGAGAAGTGTAAATTAGTATTGGATGAACCACTCACCATCCGTATACTACATCATTTGGGGATGTAGAGCATAGTGAGTAAGCCTATCCTTGTTGCAATGATTTTGTTTCTTTCCAATGGCTATACCGCAAGTTTTATGGCGTTTTGAATGGGAGAGAAGGAACTCCTTAAGCATTGGACAAAAAATTCATGACAGCTGCTCGAATGACAATGTTGATTTTAAATAACATGTAGTTAAGTTGTCACAAATGCAATCACAAACCTACCCAAGCCACGTCAGACTATTCCACCAATTTTCAAAATAGCTAAAAACATACCTTACAATGGGTGAAGATAGGATAATTTCAGGTTAGTTAAAACAAATAGAGCTATATAAATGTTAAAGCTCAAAAGGCATAACAGAAGTGGGTTAATTTGCANATCATTTGGGGATGTAGAGCATAGTGAGTAAGCCTATCCTTGTTGCAATGATTTTGTTTCTTTCCAATGGCTATACCGCAAGTTTTATGGCGTTTTGAATGGGAGAGAAGGAACTCCTTAAGCATTGGACAAAAAATTCATGACAGCTGCTCGAATGACAATGTTGATTTTAAATAACATGTAGTTAAGTTGTCACAAATGCAATCACAAACCTACCCAAGCCACGTCAGACTATTCCAACAAATTTCAAAATAGCTAAAAGTATACCTTACAATGGGTGAAGATAGGATACTTTCAGGTTAGTAAAAACAAATAGAGCTTTATAAATGTTAAAGCTCAAAAGGCACAACAGAAGTGGGTTAATTTGCAAATAACTTCTAAACGCAAAGCATAGGCCCTCAAAAAGTGTACTCCAAGGAGGGGCAAATGGTCACCTCAACCATCTTGCCTCGGAAAAACCGTGCCACAAATGAACGTCGTCATCCTAGGGTATTCTTGCACACAACCAACCCAAAACCCTATCATTCCACGTGGGAATACGACCCTAGTGGTCAACTAGAGGGGAGGAGGAGTGATGCGATGGATCTTCCATCACGACACTCTTCTTGCCTTCAATCTAGCATATGGAAAAAACATGGGCTAAACTTGGGCTAGACTATAGTCCGAGATCGTTCTTCAAACCTCAAATTGTTGAGATATCGGTTTTGAGACCCTAAAAACCTGGGAACAATGTTTCAACACCATTTTTTATCCTACAAACTGCTCGTACACTATATTCGTATCTCTTTGCTTCTAACTGTCCCAATTTATCTTTTCTCACCGAGGATTGATCATTGCATAATTCATGATGCAAACCATGTAAAAAGAATCACAAACAAGATCACACATGTGATCTATTTCATCCGCAACACGGTTGGGTCACATTAACACACAATGAACCACACACTTGTGGTGTCTTGTGATTATGGTCATTTGCGTACATCATCTAGTGTTGATCACGTGATCCCTTGGCTCTTACCAAGATGAGACGCTGACAATCCTTGTACGTTCTTCACAAGTGTCCATGAGACTTCACCAAAGACTCATCATACGTGTGTATTGATGGCATGGCTGATGCCTCTTGGGACGTACAATGTCAAGAATGTCTTGCCAGTTTGGAAGACAATGCATGGGATGAAATTTCCCACATTATGTGTGGTACGTGTTTTACAAGCTGTTCTGGTAACTCCTCCTCCTCCATTGCAAGGAGAGTCCCTTCGACCAATGAACTTGGTGTCCCCAAAAAAATATCAAAGTCCTCCCAATGTTTCCCATGTGAGTCAGACATGATCTCTTCCAAGGG
This sequence comes from Penium margaritaceum, assembly GCA_023375785.1. NCBI lineage: Eukaryota > Viridiplantae > Streptophyta > Zygnematophyceae > Desmidiales > Peniaceae > Penium > Penium margaritaceum. The sequence goes on from SZWC01002758.1 coordinate 71,522, forward strand.
GTTGTTGCCCAGGAATTACCTCCCTATAACACTTTCAATATGTGCAATCCAATGTCCGGAGATCAGCTCTCTCAGTTTGCAACCACATTCTCATGACCACGCGTAGGTCTACCAGACCTCTTTAAACACCAGTGGCATGGTCGGTTAAACTTGAGCAAGCTCCACTAAGCCCATGCAACTCACATGCTAGCTTCTACTTAGGGTTGGAAGGAGCCAAGATCCTAAGACATTGATGCTAAGCACACTTGTTTGCGCGTTCAAAGATTACACTCATCTTTGAAGGAGGCGGCATGGGTTATCTGGCATGCGCAATTGTTCAATTGTCATTGGACACGACAATTATTCAACCCAAATGATCCTGGTCTCAACCATCACCCCCTCATTTCTGTCTAAAATGGCAACCGCAGGCTGCCGCTCATCTCCCTCTCAAAAGCCACTACTTTTGAAGTAGATGTACTCGGAGAACCAATCTCAACAACCCTCGATTCTATCCACAAAGGAAGATTTCACCGTACGGTATTCACTAAATTGGTGTACCATGATCACAATAAGTATGGTACGAGTTTGAATACAACTTTTGATTAGTTATTCCATGTTATTGTGATCAAACACCTCTAAATCAGATTCGGTGATACGAGAAAAACTAGTTCCTAAATTTGTTTGCAGTTATGTTACTGCGTTCAAGGGTTCCATTCAAGAATCCGTCAATAGATTGTGTTTGCCAAGTTGCAATAATCTGTGTTGCTTTAGCGTCTTCTGTTATGTACAATAGGTACTTGTACTCAATATAGTGTTTTTCATATGTCTTATCCGATGCAATTCCAGAAGGTATCACCCATATCAAAGACATATGACAGCATACATCATTGCAATGACTTAAAAAAACATTCTACTTGCACTCGACAATGTACAAGAATTCAACCATCCCCAAAACCAAGGGACTTAAGTTGCTTCACCATGACCTTCCAGGTAAGTTAAGCATGGTTCGAGTACACCTTACTCATTCTAATTTCTGTCAAATATTGGCTTTGTTCCAACAAACCGGATGTTGGATTTTCCTTTTTCACATCGATATCACAAAGGCAGTGCTATACCATTTGTTTGGCGTGATCATAATTCATCCACATGATTTTTGAAGAGTGTGACGTACATGACTAGTGTACCGTGTCATGATGCCATCAACTTTAAGGCGCTTCTTAAAACATCGAAGGAATCTTCAAAGAAATATCATTTCCCAATGGACAACTTCAAGAGTCCTTTTACATTAACATCTGGTTACGACACACTAGTTGATACTTTGTTTCGATGTTTATCATGACTTGGTATGTGGTGGATTGGACCACCAAGATGTAGGTACTAACACACTTTAAGCTTAAAGCTGTCAACTTATTGATCATCTCACGATCATCATTCTTTAACGCAAAACATAAACCTTGATGTGATCCCAACTATGTCAAAGCTTGTTTGTAGGAATATATGAGATCGCCATGATACTCTCAAGCACCATTAGTAGAAGATGAGTGTCACTCATCTTCTTGGAAATGGATTTTCATCAAACTCTGGATGAACTCATGTTACCAAAATTGGTTCACGTACTTTTGTTCATCAATGTCCATGACATGTTCACTTGATGAGTGATGATAAATTGAAGGTGTCAACTTAAAACTTGTTCACTTTTGACATCTGGTCGATCTCATCACGTGCCAGAAGTTAATCTTGCAATCTTGGACCATTGCATTGCGGCGTCGCAAATTGTTGAGGACCCATGAAAGGGTCTTTGCCCTTCTCTGATGCATTTACATCCCCACTAACATTGATCTTTGTTCTTTGATTAGGGTTGTTGTCATTTACATTATTCAGAGTGATGGATTAGTACATCCATTGTTGATTTGTCATAAGACTGTTGTAATTCTTTGTCCATCCAACTAACAAAAAACTTGATGTCGTGTTCAACAAACAAATTCTTAAGGTTTTGTGCATTTTGTCTACGTTTTCCATGCATTCTATGTACCCAATCTCATGTGGCAGAAGTACAACAACGTGAATTGCATACCGTGATTAATCCAAAAGTGGGTTGTCTCCGGCACCTATTGTGTTCATATAAGTCGTGCATGTTCTGCAACTGGTGCTCAACGGAAAATGATTTTGTAGCACATTCCATCTATGGATATAGAGGAGTTCGTTTGCCTTTACCATGCTTCAAGTTGAGGAAACTGTCCTCTTCACATACTATATTACCTCTAAAATTTGCATGGGTTTTCCTAAAGGAGTTTTCATTTTGTTTATTCCAAAAATGCCGGGTTTGGTTTTCAACCACTGTCAAACAGGCCCCAACAAATAAATGAATGGGTAAATTCAATATGTCTAGCTTGGGACCGCACTCAAGCCAAAAAAAACAGAGTCTCCAATTGTTTGCTTGCTCAACAGCAAAATCCGTGCACGTCAACTACGATGTAGGACTGGACAAGCCGACCACTACAATCGATCTTTTCCGAAAAAAATCAAACTTTCACGTAGGGGAATGTTCTACCGTTGATGAACCAGAAAGTAGAAATATCAGCCAATGCTTAGCTTCTGTTGTAATAAATAATGTACAAATTTTGGGGGGTAGTACAGTTGATTTTTCCATTAGAGTTTCATTTTGTTTGTTTTGGAAGTGCCTTCCCAACCTGATAATGGCATAATGATGTTTCTTACTTCTAATGGTCGTCGCTATTGGTGACAACCAAGATCGCTGTGTTTGTGTTCCATTGTTTTTTCCCAGTAATGCAATCGGCACTTACATCAAGGAAGTGGTAGATGCATGTATGAACGTGCAATTGACACTCAATCTGTGCAGCTTGCACATTTCCCGTTGTTGTGGTACATGAACAAGTTGTTTTGTGTCATCGCATGTTTGGTGCCTTAATTTATTTCAATCAATGATTTTTATTCATTAACGTCACCATTTTCATCTTCTAACTTGGTGTATGCTTCAATGGTTGTTTCACATAAACAATACGGTTTAGCGCACAAACAACCCGTCTTGAGTCATGTCGTGGCTTTTCACCAGTTTCCTATTCAACGTCTCTTTTTCCATGAAAAACCACAAAACTAGAGGTTAAGTGAGAAAAATCTATGCACGATTGGTGCTTTAGTTCTTACGGTGAAGAAAGTTCTGTTTGTTGCATTCCAAATGCCAATTCCATCGCATGGAACAACTTGTTCCTTTGGAAACGACAATTCATGGCCTGCTAGGAAAATGATCGATATTCCTTTCTTTTGCTTTCCAGTAATGGGGAAATGGATTTTCATAATGTTTCATGAGACCAGGAGTATACTAGATCTCAATCAAAGCTTTTTACCACTCTACAGTGGCAAACCCATGAACAACACATTCAATATTGGGTTTAATCAAGGAGATTTTCATTGCCTCCATTGCTCCTGCGACCTGCAAGGTGTTTTATACAATATCAAATGATCATTCTCATTAAACGGTAATTTGGAGCCAGGTCTGAGCTTCAAACATGTTTTTACAATGCCTGAAACGGAACTGACCAAGTCCAAAGCATGAGCTTTTTCGGAGAAAAGAAACTATACGGCACCCGTGGAGATCAAACTTTGGAGTGGTTAACCTGCGACTATCTCGTGACTAGCTGCGCCACTCGCGCATGCCTTGTGTGGCAAGCAACATCTTTCAGTCCCTTTTTTTATGAGTCTGCAGCCATGCCCTCCGACTGAGATGGAAGGAGGGAGGAACCTTCCTCTCCTCCTTCCTTGTGGGCTATCGGCCCTTCTCAGTGGGGGAATAAGAAGGTCCCTTCCTTGCCCCTCACCAAGGCTGTCGGCCCTATGAGAGGAGTGAGAGAGGGCACACCTCCTCTTCTTCCCCTTAAGCTCTTGGCTCATGTGAAGGGGGGAGAAGGGGAAGACTGGAAGAACACCCCCTCTCCTTCCGCTAGGGCCATCAGCCTGTGTGCAAGGGGAAGGGGGTTAGGCATCCCCTCTTCTCCCCCTTGGTGCCGTCGGCACCATGGACGGGGGATGGGAAGGCTCTTCCCTCACCGCCCCCCTTTGGTGCGGTTGGTGCTATCGGCGAGGGGGGGAGGGAATCTCCCAGCACCCGACCCCATTGGCGCCATCGGCATGAAAGATGAGGGATGGTAGGGGACTCTCCCCTCAACCGTACCTTTTGGCATAGTTGGCACTATGGAAGAGGTGGGGGGGGGGAGAGACTCCCTTCCCTCCCCTCAACTTAAGCTTTGTCGGCGCCATGGAGGGGAGGGGATGGGATCTGTCCCTCTCCCTCCCTTTGGCGCCATTGGCATTATGGGATGGGAGTGGAGTGGGACTCCCATCCCTCTCTTCCTTGTCGGTGCATTTAGCGCCACGTTGAAGGGGGGAGGGACAGGATCCGTCCCCCTCCTCCCCTTTGGCGCCGTCGGTGGTGTTGGAACAAGAAAGGGGGGAGAGTGATTTTGTCTCTCTCCTCCCATTCAATTTGACAAAAGAAAGTGGGGGAGGTGGCACCACCTCCCCCTTGGCAAAGGGACATGGATAAACCTCCTCTCCATCCTGTGAGTTGATGGCACCGCACTCACCCTATCGAGCTTGCGAGTTCTTACTCTCTCACTTGGCATGAACAGGCTTGTCACGCACGTGGGGGAAATTTTGCTACAAAACCCTATCTCCTTTTTCTATTTAGTTAGCTTAGCAAAGCTATAGCTCTCGACTCTTGGCCATCTTGCTCCATGTCCCTGCTCTTGGCAATCGCACTCTCTCCACCAATCGGGCGGTGATTCGATGAACGGGTGTAAACGTTCTTTCTTTGCTATAAATAATGCCACCATCTCACACTATCTCTCAATTTTGAGATCCAATGTTTGAGTGTTTCTCACACCCACACCTTTTTTGTGGAAGCACTGGCTTTGATGCCAATGTGACATCCATGGGCTGCTTTGCGACTAAAATCTGAACCCAAAATGTGGGCCCTCATAAAGTGTTGTCCAAGGAGGAGGGGCAAATGGTCCCCTCAGCCACTCTGGATATGGATATGGATATGGATATGGATATGGATATGGATATGGATATGGATGTCAATGTGGATATGGATATGGATATGGATATGGATATGGATATGGATATGGATATGGAAATGGATATGGATATGGATATGGATATGGAGATGGATATGGATATGGATATGGATGTGGATATGGATATGGATATGGATATGGATATGGATATGGATATGGATATGGATGTGGATATGGATATGGATATGGATATGGATATGGATATGGATATGGATATTGAAATGGATATGGATATGGATATGGAGATGGAGATGGATATAGATATGGGTATGGAAATGGATATGGATATGGATATGGATATGGATATGGATATGGATATGGATATGGATATGGATATGGATATGGATATGGATACGCATATGGACATGGATATGGATATGGACATGGATATGGATATGGATATGGATATGGATATGGATGTGGATATGGATATGGATATGGATATGGATACGCATATGGACATGGATATG
>SZWC01002758.1:77119-99507 GCA_023375785.1 Penium margaritaceum
ATGGATATGGATATGGATATGGATATGGATATGGATGTGGATATGGATATGGATATGGATATGGATACGCATATGGACATGGATATGGATATGGACATGGATATGGATATGGATATGGATATGGATAGGATATGGATATGGAGGTGGATATGGGTATGGATATGGATATGGATATGGGTATGGATATGGATATGGATATGGATACGGATACAGATATGGATTAGGATATGGATATGGATATGGAGGTGGATATGGATATGGATATGGATATGAGTAAACACATGGATATGGATAGGGATATGGATATGGAAAGGGTTGGGGATAGGGATACAAATATGAATATTGATATGGATATGGATATGGATATGGATATGGATATGGATATGGATATGGATATGGATATGGATATGTATATGGATATGAATATGGATATGGATATGGGTATAGATATGGATATGGATATGGATATGGATACGCATCTGGATATGGATATGGATATGGACATGGATATGGTTATGGATATGGATATGGACATGGATATGGATATGGATGTGGATATGGATATGATTATGGATGTGGATATAGATATGGAAATGGAAATGGATATGGATATAGATATGGATATGGATATGGGTATGGACATAATTTTGGATAGATATCGACATGGATGTGGATGTGAATATGGATATGGATATGGATATGGATAGGGATACAGATATGGATTCGGATACGGATATGGATATGGAGGTGGATATGGATATGGATATGGATGTGAATAAACACATGGATATGGATAGGGATATGGATATGGCAAGGGTTGGGGATAGGGATACAAATATGAATATTGATATGGATATGGATATGGAGATGGATATGGATATGGATATGGATATGAATATGGATATGGATATGGGTATGGGTATAGATATGGATATGGATATGGATATGGATATGGATATGGATATGGATACGGATATGGATATGGATATGGATATGGATATGGATAGGGACATGGATATGGTTATGGATATGGATATGGATATGGATATGGATATGATTATGGATGTGGATATAGATATGGAAATGGATATGTATATGGATATGGATATGGATATGGACATAACTTTGGATAGATATCGACATGGATGTGGATGTGAATATGGATATGGATATGGATATGGATATGGATATGGATATGGATATGGATATGGATATGATTATGGATGTGGATATAGATATGGATATGGATATGGATATGGACATAAATATGGATAGATATGGACATGGATGTGGATGTGAATATGGATATGGAAATGTATATTCATATGCATGTGGATATGAAGATGAATGTAGATATTGATATGGATATGGATTTGGATATGGATGTGGGTATGGATATGGATATGGACATGGATATGGTTGTGGATATGGATGTGGGTATGAATATGGATATGGATATGGATATTGGTATGTATATACATATGCATATGGATATGGATATTGATATGGATATGGACATGCATAGAATATGGATATGGATATGGATATGGATATGGATATGGATATGGATATGGGTATGGATATGGATATGGATATGGATTTGGATATGGACATGGACATGGACATGGATATGGATGTTGATATATATGGAGACTGACATGGATATTGATATGGATATTGATTTTAATGTAAATATGGATATGGATATTGATATGGATATGGATATGGATATGAATATGGGTATGGATGCGGATATTGATATGGATATGGCTATGGATGTATATAAGGGAAAACATATGGACTTTCATGTAGATATGAGTTTAGGTATGCAAGTGTATAGGGGTGTGGAAATAAGTATGGATGTGGGATATATGCATGCCTATGCATATTGGTTTACGAAGGCGTGTGGATAGGAAAATGGATAAATGTAGTGATATGGACATGATATGAACTTTGATATGGATGTGGAAGTGGATTTAGATATGAAAATGTTTATAGGTATGGTTATGGATATGGATTTGGACATGGATATGGAGATGTATATGGATGTGGATGTGGGCATGGCAATGTATATGGTAGTGAATATGAATATGGATATGGAACTCAACATGGACATGGAGATGGAGGTGGATGTAAACATGGATATACATACACGTTTTTACCAAACATGGCCATGAATACAGACATTGATATGGTATTACATGTGAACATTATGGATATGGGTATGGATTAGGATGTGGGTATGGACATGGATATGGATGTGGACATAGGTATGGATGTAGATGAGGATCTGTACATGGATGTGGATACATAGGTGGATATAGATATCGATGTGCACATGAACATGGAAAGTGATGTGTATTTGGATATGGTTATGGACAAGGGTATGGATTTTTACATTCCTATTTACAAATAAATAATGAGCATAAGCTAGTTGGAAAACATGTTCATACTTAGGTTTAACTCGTTTTGGTTGAAAAAGAGACATGATTCACACATGTCATCGTAGCAACTTACACATTGTAATACACAAAGAACAAAAAGATCTGGTACATGGTTTTGGCACATATGTTGTTATGTGAAAGGATTTTTTATGTTGTATCACGTGCAAGAAAACAGAGCAAAAAACATCTGTCCCAAAGGGCCTCATTATCCAAGGGGGATAATACTTATTTTCTAGTAGCTCGTCCATGCCATGACGTGTCATTAATCCACCTTCCATAGATGACTAATGATATTATGGAAAGGTACATTTGAGTCACTGATGCAAAACAACCACAAGTATGACAGGTTTTCTTTTGCCTTTCAAAGAATGGAGGAACCATATATGTGTCAAACAAATTAAAATACTTGACTCATGATTTGTGAGAAAGCTTAAGGGCTTGTTATCAGTTGTAAAGTGTGATTTCATGCTAGTGACCGGAACGCCAAAATGAAATTTGTTATTCTCCATGGGTAAACCCTTCTATAACATCAAGTAATAACAAATTACCTTGTATTTGATCGTCTTATGTAGGTGTCAAATAGATGATGGCCAATTTGTGCATGACGTACATGAATGCCTCATGTTTGCCGTTTCATACAAATTTCTTGAAGACATTGTCATTCTAGTTGCTGGAATGGTTATTCCACATGCACATTCTCTTTGCAAATGAGAAACGTCTAATGAACATGAGCCTTGAGGTGTTTTGAGCTCAGCTACAATATACTCCATCAAGATGACAAACATTTGTCATTTCAATTAGACGATGCATAAAGAGTATTGGTAAAAAACTTCATGTAGGCTACTATTATTGCAATAGATACGAGCATCATAGTTACCACATTCATGGTTTTCTCTTATTGTTTTTATTTCCCCCATTGAATTCCACCATGCTACAGTTCGCGATGCACTTGGGTTAGGTGCCACTATTAGACATCTAAAGACATCCATCTACCACTCCATGATAATGAATGTGTTCCTTCTTTCTATAACTAGTGGGTTTCCTCCTGGCACATGTAGTGACTTCATGACCAATGCACTATATATGATTAGCTTCTCTATCCTTTTGTCTCATTTGCACACTTATTCAAACTCACTTTACAAGTCATGCACAAGGGCTTACGCCATCACAGAGCATGGTGTTCATGTGAAGGTACAACTCCCTCCTAATTTCAAGGCCATTGTCATCAATTGTGTATGCCCTTATATGTGATGAGAAATTTGACACAACAAGGATTGTAAGGCTCATCTCATGGCCAAAATGTTTTTCTAGCTGATTGATATTGATTTTGATGCCTCTTTTTCTTTTTCTTTAAGTTAATTCCAAGGTGCTCAATATTAAACACAATGCATAGTTGCAAGACACGGAAGTGGACAATGCATCTTTAGATGGTAACTCTATGAAGACATTGACTTGGATGAATAGCCTTGTTTTGAAGATGACACATGTGAGCTTGTGCACATTGTTTAGGACCATATTAAATTCATTCGATTCAAAATGATCGTAGAACCTAGATGTAATCAACACTATGTTGGATACCATCAGAATTTTGTGAACCAAGATCTTCTTGTGATCCTCATGCTTACACTCTTTGTCTTCGTATGTGGTGATTTTAAAAGCTCTTTTTAAGCCTCAAAATGTCACATGTTTGAATGCACACATTTGATCTGTCTCTAAGAAAACAAATCACGTATTCCATGCATCTTGTTTGGTAGACAGACAAAACAGGGGTGTCAGTTATGCGTGTCGTGTGTGGATCAGGCAACACATGTTCACAACATTAGATAGAACTTTGCAAAACTATGGGATCGTTGTTGCCATGCATCCATGACTAAGTGGCTTGCGGGACACAAACTACTAAAGATACCTGAATGCATTAAACCATGGAAGCTAGTGCGTATCAGAACATGTACCCAAGGTAGCGAGTTTCTTGGCACTACAACTTGTGAAGATTTTACATTTGCCCTCATTTATCCATCATTTTCTCCCTATGCTTACACCACCCCCATCTCCAATGTTGAAAACACACTCATGTAGATGTCATATTTGCTTATTACTAGGGCTGATGCATCCACGCACCACAATTTCTCATGGTTCTTGGTCAAAATCTAGGCTCACTATAATTTTGCGTGAAAATGGTCGGGATACAACATTCCCGTAGGCATGTAGTATAACAAAGGCTAATTATGTTGCCTTAGTCACCATTGCTAATGAAAACATTTGCTTGAGTTCTCTCATGTAGTAGGTACAAGCCCATCAATTACACGATACTTTCTTGTTCGATGAAGAGAACACATTGCATCTCTTGTCATTAAGGAAGAAACTGCACATACAGAAACACTATCAATATTGAGAACCAACTTGTACATAGTGAAATTGCCTGTGAGAAATACACATGATGGAATGTTAAGGAGCTGGATGTCATCTCAAGTGAAAGTGCAACAATGGGTAGGAAGGGGGAATGGTATCATGAATGGATGATTGATAGGATTCCAAGATATGCATTCTAGAGATGTGTATGAAGATTGGTTTCAAGTAAAATGATATCTCACATGTAGTTTTACATCTGTGCAAATGAAAGAAGGAAAAAAATACAGTAAATGGTTTAACAACTTCACTGATTTGGTGATGCAATGTGATGTGGAACATGGTGCCTCTTGTATTCATTCAAATTTATTCTTCTAGATGTACTATATCCCAACATCCTATTACATTTCTTTTTTCAATGAAAGTGGTCTTGGCCCTGGTTCAACGTTCCTCAAATGGACCCGGATTCTCATACACAAGCCGGCACACCACACAAGGGTGGAGCGTGTGGATCCATCCAATGATTTCACACATGGGGCACAAGTTCCCATGGCTATATGATGCCATGGGTGGATTAGGGTTAAGAGAGATCCCATCATTGAAGGCATCAACAACATTGTGGATAACATCAACGGGGATGTAGCTGAATAAATGTAGCATGTCCCATGAATTTGGCCACGTGTTGTGGTATAACTGACAATCAAACATCTTTAGTGCTCTTACAATTTTGAGATCAAGTAGCATGTCCCAACCCCACAGTGGAATCTAGTCACCACTGATAAAGTTGACAGGCCTTGGCCTCGCCAAGTACCTGGTTGTCCCAAGCCGAACGAGGCAGCGCAAGCATCCTCTACTTTAATCAATTACATGGGGGAACCATATGTCCAACTCTAGTACGTCAGTTTTAGGTCGACTCCACATGTGCGGTTGGGTCTTTGCCCACCTTTGTCGTGAATATAGATGTGTGTTGATAAGGGTAACCAAGCTTGCACAATCCACCACAGTCATAAGATGAGCGCCAAAGGTCCCCTTACAAGCACACATTTGTTGGACCTTACATCATCTCAAAGTGTGGCCCCTCCATGATGACATTGTAGTCTTGCTATCGCAGAATGGTGAAGGAGTCTTTTTATTGGGGCCAGCGTTATTGCCTCATTACACTAGACAATGCGCTCCTACCGCTTTGCCATGAGCCTTTGCACAAATTAGTAAACATGGAAGAAATGCTAGTACAAATAAATTTGTCCGAGGGACTTGAAGTGCACATTGAAGGACTTTGAGGCCTTGCAAATGATGGGGCCACAGTGTGGAAAAAGGCACATGTACGATGCCACCTTAAACATCAAGCCTTTGCATGAGGTAGTTCGGAGTACCCTTGTTAGCAGACCGTTGATGGCGTGTGGTACAGTGGAACTATTCATGCGTGAGGGCCAAGGAACACTTGAGGGGCCCAGTACACAACCTTCTTCCTATACCTATCTTACACATTCTTGAATGGATGGCAAGCATAGTACATGCGTGTTTTTCTGAATAGATATTGCTTGACAGCCTTTGCCAAAGCTACCTACTTGCTAGACATAATGACTACACCTTTAGTACACGTAGTGGGGAAAGCATGGCTTAGCTATAGGAAAAAGCATGTCCATGACTCTTTTTTCTCACTTGCAACCAAGGCCCAGTTCATTGGACATGGATGATAAGCTGTGCAGAAAATCCACACTATCAATAGGAATTGCTTATGTCCGTTTTTAAAAACAGTTTTAACTTTGGTCATGATATGGTGCAACTAGTCCTAGCTAAGGTGCGCTGTCCTAAGAGCCACGAGTTCCCACTTTAACTTGTTTGTGTTGGCCATCTTGGCTACGGCGTGCATTGCGGGGTCCAGACATTTGAGATACACAAACATGAGAAGTGTGGAATGACATTTTGTATTGTTTATGCCAGGAACGTTTAGTACCCAAACCTTTTCAAGATGTCCTCCATTCTTTGTTTAGAAAAGAAAAGAATTGCAAGGATCTGGCCTTTCTTCCCACCAGTTGTGCTTATGCCAACAACATGGCCCGGTAAATTGTATAGGTGGGTTCCTGCACACCGGTCGCTGGCTTGACAATGGCTTGTTGCACAGCAAGAGATATTAGATCTCATGACATTTGGGTTGGGATTTTGGGGGTGATCCATATTGTTATCCAAGCAGAACTTTTGTGTCCAATCGTGGGCGTACAATAGTGGCATTCTACAACGTGGGAGTGTTTCACAACCCCAAGGTTCAAACATTTGACTGCATAAATGTTTGATTTATTACCCCTTGATTTATTACTCCACATGGGACATCAATGTGTCCTTACTCACTATAGACCCACGAAAGACCAGAACGATGCCCAACTACATCGTCTTCAACATCCATTCTTTGGACAACCATGTTCTAAAACTTCCTCCCTGTCATAAGTTCATTAGTGTTGGCCTTCCTCTATTTTGTTGAACGATCAGGGTGCATGTTTGATGTGCCAACAATAACAGACGCAATTTACATCATGCATGTGAGGACACGTGATTTTGCATGACAAAGAATGTTAAGTGTTGGAACATCACCATGTAATGATTAAATAATCTAAGTAACAAGCATAGTATATAGAACTTGGATTATGAAGGAATTAATAGACATCCTAGACGAGAGACCACGATTACTAGGGGAAACACTTAGACAATGCACCTAGTGTGTGCCTTACGACAAATGTGTATGAGGGAAGGCCTCAAATTTCTCCAAGGACCAAGGCTCCATCCAAAGCAGTCACAAATTATTTGAAACATCTTCATCAAAGCAATTTTCCATTCCTCATAGTCTCAAAGAACATATATTCTTTAGCACTTAAGTTGGAGTTAAGAGTGTGGGGTGCGGGAGGTGGAGCTAAGACTGGAGCGCGTGTTACAAGAACACAATGAATGGGACCTTGAGAAACAATTGGCTATGGCAGTGGGCTTGTGTCCTCAAGAGTGTAATTCCCATGAAGAATGATGTTGCTTGGTAAAAGGTTCGGCGGATGATGCTATGTAGAGGGACGGAAAGCCTTGGATTGACCCAGAATCAGGTTTTAGCGAGTGTGTTGAGCCGGTCAACTTTGGGAACATAGATGTCTGGCATTGATAGGACTATTATGGCGTACAACGAATGGTGTAATGGGTCTTTTAGCAGATGGTGTAGAGGGTGGTGCAGCAAGTGGTGTAGTTGCTGGTGTAACGAGTGGTACAAGGGCTGGTGTAGCGGGTGGTGAAATTACCACCATGCATTTTCATGGTGTTTTTGCTTTTGTATGGGCTTTAAATGCAATTACACCATGCATGGGGGTTTTTCCAGTTTGTGAGAACAAAAGGTGGATGAGGATGTTGAGTTTGTGTGACGTATCAACATTTTCCCTATAAGAATAAAGGATCTAGTTTAAATCCAGTAATCATTTTCATTTAAGGGGATTTGATTTAAATATTGCAATCGTTTTCTTTTTCACATTATCCCTAGAACTTTCCGTTTTTTTCCTTCCCTTTACTGTATGTACCACATGTGAATCAGCCAATGTGTCTAGTTTAAGTAACATAATCAAGAGAACTCCCTTTTTCTTATTCTTAAAATTTTATTGCCTCAAATGTTCTTTGTGACACACATATATACGATTACCATGGATTACTCCTCAAATACACGTACTTCAATGGTTACAGTGTTGAATAAATTATTGGTATCCCTGGTTTTTCAATTACAAAATGCACTGCAATTGTATCCAATACACCTTTGCATTCACAAGCCACATGATTCATAATAACTCACACCATAGAGGGTCTGGATAGACCAATGGCTACCAGCGAGGAGGACACTATATGGGATAATAATGGGGTAGCTTAATACCCAAGATTGGGCGCATGTCAAATGGGTCAGTGGTGTGGTCACAAGTTCTTTTAGTCCCACACGTGCTTCACCTTGGTCCACTTGACCCATGCATCATTAAGGTCCACGTGGGGATGAGGCAGGATGATGATCCCCCATGCACCCAATTGAGGACCATCCGGAATCTCCTCTCCAGTTCTGGAGCAGTGACAAAGGCCAATATCCAAGTGATAAGGGGACTTAGAAAACCATGTTTTTTCTTGAGGTTAGACTCTTGAAAAGAGAATTAAAACATACCAAAAGGCCATTTTGATTGCTGCTCACTGAATGACTAAACATTGAAACAAGCGTTCTTGGTTGCGTGATGATTTGTGACCGTTTGGAAACATGGAGGAGCAATCATGGTAAGTAAAGTCAATACATTGATATACAAACCAGGATACATGCATGAAGTCAATTGCAGAACCGTCTAAACTGAACTCACACTTTATTCTATCAAGCCATATCTCAGAAGGGATCGTGTTCAGTGCTACAAATTTCACAACCTATTACCTCAAAATGGGTCCAAATGGACCCATGGCTGCCTATGAAGATGGCACCATACCAAGCAGTGATGTGGCGCGTTAACACCAAGGTGCCAGGAGATGTTGTATTGGTGGGCAGGAGGTGGTATCTATTCCTTTGGGTCTCACATGCACTTGATCTTTGACCACTCCAACCATGCACCATAAAGGTGAAGGGTGCTAAAGTCATCCACATCGTTAACCCATTTTTCAAGCAACCACAAGGGACGTCTTTTAAGCAACATATGCAGCGAGGAAGCCATGATTTGGGTTTTGGTTGTGTTGACTGAAAGGGAAGTACACAAAATCTAATGGGCTTTTCAATTGGTCTTTGTGTAATGGTTTGCGCTCCACTCAGCCTTTCCAAATTATCTAATGACATCAGACAAACGTTGTGGAAATGGACAAGGAAAAAGCAGTTGGTGGATAGAATTTTCACGACTGGTGGCAGTGTGCATGGTTTTCATGAATGGTTCTTGTCAATTCCCTAGAAGCATTTCCAATGACAGGTTACGTGTGCCTTGATGCACGCAAAACATTTATGCAATATGAACATATAATAACACTATTTTGCATTGAATCCTAACATAAACTGTAATGATTTTGAAGAGCAATGATAGACAGAGTATGTCATCTAAACCTTGACCACTGGTTTGGGGATTATCTAGATGTTTTTCATGTGGGTTTTGCTCCATCGGGATTCATGTCTGAGAAAATAGTGTAAGAGCGATGGAAGTAGTTTTTGGCTCGCTTCTTGGATGAGTAATATGTTTCACCACGTGGGGGGGGGTCCTTTCTTATACTGTGTTGATACCAAAGCTATTTGTTGTAACCCATTCATACTTCTGTTCTATCGTACACGAAGTTGGCATGTCATGGATGTAGTTGAAAGAGCGGATAGTATGTGACTTCCACTATAATAAGTTTAAGCATAGATAGTTATGTAAAAGTTCCTACTTCAATTTCATGTGATATGTCCCATTCATAAAAGATTTCACTAACCTTGTGCTTGACTTCAGAGACATTGATGTTATTCATGTAATAATGATAGTCCAGATCATGTGGCTTTGTGCCCATCTCATGTGATGATTCTATAGAGTACACAAAGGGTTATCCTCGAGCCACTTGTTAAGAGCACATCCGCTCATTGCTGCATACTGAAAAATGTAGAAAATTAATGAAAACACTTTATAATCCAAAACGAGGAAGGATTGTCTTGTATTTCCTAGGAAGAGGTTTCAAGCAAAAATTGGAGATATTACTAATTCTTCAATTTTTGATTTGAGAAACCACTCATGCAACACTAGCCTGGTTTGTGTTGTTTGGGAAAGGAGCACATAGAATTGAGGAGATTCTTCTATTTCAAACATTTTTCTCCATTGATACCCCAGATTTTCGATGGACACATTGTTGAAGACACCTTCTTTTCAATTTGAAGAATGTTCTCTTGGGAAATTCATTGAAGACATGCTCTGCTTTATGGACATGACATATGAAGACTTTGCCATTGCCGCCTGAAAATATAAGTTTACATGCAAAGCACAACACATAAGATGAACAGACAACATCCTCTTCGAACATTCTTCCGATACCTTTCAGGCATCTTTGTTCGATTCCATTTGTATGTCAAAAGTATGGAAACATGAGAAATTCTATCTCAAGTGTGTGTTCTTCTCTCGTACAAATTCTATAATAAAGTATTCTTACATGTATTAATGTTAGGAGTATCTTATGTTGATTTATGGATTTTTAAAAGCAGTTATGATAACTGTGTTACAGTTGAAGGCGTCGTTTGCTGAACTGATTTGTATCATCCTTTTCAAAATCCAAAATCCACCATAAGGGTTTCATCAAGGCCATGTTTTGTGTGAGAATTCATGTAATTTTTTCCATTCAGATGCACTTTTGGAGAATTCCTCCGTAATAGGAAAAACAAGGCATCTTATTGATGTAGTTTTGTGGATACAAGGTTTAGAATCAACATGTAAATACTGGAGATATACGTTTAAAGGCATTCAGATATAACGACCAGAGATCTCATTTTTTTTGTTCTACAGTCCCGCGTGACTAGTGAAAAAAGTATCATGAAGTTAGGAGACAAGATCTATCAAGATTCCCCTCGAATCTCCTTTGACGAGGTTCTCTCCATTCCATTAATTTACAAAGCCATGATTGGTCAGCTTACACGAGTTCTGAAAACACACATATGTATGAAGCTTTGCACGAATTTTGAATAAAAAAGTTTTCAAAGATGATATCTCATAGTGGTTACAACACTTCATGAACGAAAAACAGATTTTTGGGTTTATGCTTGTGGAATACCCGTGCAACACATAGATGTGTCAATGGTTTAGAAAACATCTTACATTTCGTGCTTTTAATGCAAAAACAATGAATGTAATTTGGAGAAAATCATCGATGTTTTCCAGGAAAGATACTCCTATGCCCGACGTGCTACAAGGAATTTCATTTCTAGCTTTAATGGTGTGACAAGTGGCAAGAAGGAGTTATTAGCTATGATTTTTACGATTATAGAATGATCCATGCTTTGTGTTGAACATCCCCTCAATTTGTAGTGAATTTACTCATATTCACTATTGTTAGACAAAGACAAATTGTATTTGAGGATCTAAATCTTGGTTTCTTTTGAATGGGATGAATTCTACTCTTGTTTAGGAGGCCATACAAGACATTTGAGTTAACAAAAAATGTGACAAGTTTTATTCCTAATGCACGTGCTTTGAATCCCTTGAAAACCCCATGCGCAATAAAAAAATCCAAAGAAAACAACTTAACATGGAGAGATTCCAAGTTGAATACTTCTACAACATGATGGCTTAGCAGGATGCAAGCCGGTGTGGTCGTGTGAGCTCTTGAAACCAAATGACTCCTCTCACAGTAATGCCTCAAACGTAGATGGAGCACAAAGTCCATCCTTGTCACGGGGCCACCTTAGAGGGCGGATGGAGGACATTGTTGGAGGACATGGAGGACATGTCCATTTTGTCTATGGGTTGAAGCAGATTGACTAGCTGCATTCATCTCTTTCAGTCAATCCTTTAACTATGTTTCATTTTCACATGGAAATCCTTGGCTTTTGGTGTGGTTAAGGATGGGGAGGAAGTAGGAAAAAAACATTTCCACGTGTAAGGGTGTTTTGCCACTCCTCGTGTCCCCTTGTCCAATGGTGTGGCTTGCATGCTCATGACAATGTGTTTTCTTGGCCGTTAGGTGGACATGGCATTTTGAAGGATTATTTTGATAGAACTCCTGTCGCTGGCCCCTCGCCAACCCCCTTGCCATGGTGAGAGTGCCCTTAAAATGGTGGAGTTCCTTGCCATGTTGCATTAGATCATGCCCATAGTGATTGCTCGTAATGGGCTCGCGTCGTGTTGCTTGAGGTGGCGAGGTCTCACGTGACGGTCGGATATTATAGAGCACGATCAAGTCAACCTCATGCAAAGAAGAATCTTCTTAGAATCTTCTTCCCCACAAAGTCACCGGACAAGGAATTCTCCTTGCTGTCTAGTCACCCAAGTATGGAAAATGGTTTCCTTTCTGTCAAGCTGGGACACGGTTGGCCATTTCAAACAATGGTGTCATGTTTTCTCACACAACAAGATTCCATAGCTTATTCCAGGTTTGTTGCATTCCCCCTCCTCTACTATGTATTGTTCTGAGGTCAAGAGGGTTTTCACAGGTTGTTAGTGGAATGTGACATGCTTGTTCGGAATTTTTTTTAAGTGCATCCATTGGATGATGTGCTGTTACATAGGCAAAGAAAGCTCTAACAATTCAGATTGATAACCTATGTGGGTACAAGATTGTACATAGATAAGCCAAGTTTACATATAAATTTCTCGTGGCTAATGCTTCCTCCCCTTTTGCAAGTAGTGTCCCCACCGTGAGGAGCTTTGGCATCCCCATATGTTTGATATCTTTGCCATTGTACTCTCTTCCATACTTTGAGACGTGAAGATTCCCTACGTGGGACTTGCACCAGGGTTGTATCCCCTAGGGAAATATAGTGAAAAAATAGCCTGGTTTTGTGAACATTCCTTGATCGTGACGACAAGGAAACGACTCTCAGGCTCGTAATCAATGTGTTTAGGTCCACAACCAGCCCAGATCACAATGTATTCATAAACAACGCGTTTGCCACATATACGTCTTCTATGTTCAAGGAGCCTATGTACCTCATGTTGGCTATCCCTTGCAAGCATTCTTGGATGTGGCTGAACCGGTTGTGATATTGCAGAAGGTGCAAGAAGACCGACAAGAACATACTATGGATCTTCATGAAAATGTGAAAGGGAAGGGTAGTAAGCAGACTCACCAATCTAAAGGGTACTATTGAATGGTCCAACCCACTCAAGAAGGATCTTCGTTTCTCCAGGTGTCTTGAGACGCATGTTTTTATGCTCAAAAGGAATGGTCGCTGATGGAAAATTTGATGTAATGGTGATAAGCATTGGCATTGGATGCTTTGTTTGCTTCGATGCATGGATATGGTCACATGATTCTTGACGAAAAATATCAATGCAATATTCAAAGACATAGATGGAGGAAACCTGGTTTATACCATCCCCATGCTTCACCAAAGAGATGACTACCATTGGATTTTGGTTGTAATTTATAAAAGGAATGGTGGCAATCTTGTGGATTCATGAACAAAGTTGTTATAGGCAAAAATTGCCAGATAGAAAACAAACCACCCTAGTCATCCATCAAAGGATCCATGTACATCGAATGCCTGTGCTTTAGAGTTTGATCAATCCATTCACTCTTTATTTGTGTGTGGATGAAAAGTAGTGGAAATCTGATGGATGTGAGAAAGATATCACCAAGGGCTTGCCACAACTTAGTTGTAAACTACGTATTATGGTAAGAGGTAATGCACAACGGCGTAGCCCATGTCACAAAAAACATTGTCTCATGAGAATTGGGCCCTTTCCTCAATAGTGGCATGCATGGCTGTGGACATTAAATGCAGAATTTCCGTCAAAGATTTCACCATTATGAGGATATCATCATGGTCACGAGGTATCTCAGGTTAGCCAATGATGAAATCAGTGCGCATTTCTCCCCGATAGGAGGTAGGTACTGGAAGGGTCATGATCACTCCTTGTGGCCCCCTGTTGCTAAACTTACTACGAATGTACAAGTGACATGCTTTGATGTACTTGAATACACCACAATACCATCTAGGCCACCAATAAATCTCCGAAAGATCCTTTTTAGTTTCTAGTGCAGCAAGGTGGTAAGCTAACACTAGGATATGGAATTAAGAAAGGAGCTCATCTGGCATATTTTTATAATAGAGCACAACCGCCAAATTTCCTATCCTGCAAAGACCATAAGCTTACACCAAGCCATACGTTTTGATGTTCCCCTTGTCAAACCATGTGTCATCAGAGTATCCCACGCGGATATGTTGCAAGAATATGAAATGCGCTATCAGTTTTGGTAGTTCGTGAAGGGAGTTACTAGGCATGTGCACATTTTGCTCCCATGCGTCTTCCTTGCAATGAACTTTTCCTTGACATTCTTTTAGAATTGTATTGACCAGATTGCAACTCGATGGGTCTTCGACATTTGTATGACCGGGTGAATGTTCCCACTAAAGTGGAATGTGCTCAAGCACTTTTCCTAGTGAGCTTGTCAATAACAAAGGTTCGATTGATACCAAACAAATGCTAGGGGGTTGTGGTTGGTGACTATTATGAATCCACCCTTGGCACCTCCTAGGTAGTAGTGCCAAACATTCAAGCTATGTACTACTGCAAGTAACTCTTGATCAACTATGGTGTAGCTAATCTGAGCACTTATGAGTTTGCAACTCTGAAAAGTGTCTACCCAGATAATAGATTCATCAAGGAGTATCTTGCATGGATATTTAGGACATTGGAGTGCAAGCACAAGTATAGATGTAAGGAGTTCCATAACACGCAGAAAAGCATGCTCACACGCATCACACCATGTCCATTTCACGTGTTTATGTGTGATTTATGATTAAGGCTACAACGATACAATGACCTCGCATGAAGTGAAAAAAGCATTTTACTGAGCCTAGAAAGATAGCATTTTCCCTGAGATGGTTGGTTGAGGCAAGCTCACAATAGCGTGTAACTTTCAAAGATGAACTCAGACTCCTTTGCGGCAAACAATGAAGCCCAAGTAATGCAAATTGTGTTGTTTAAAAACACAATTTTTTGGCTTAGCCAATAAATTCTCCTTGTAGAGATTATCAAGGATAGTGTAGAGATGTTGCACATGATCCTCTTGATTCTTCAAGACCTCCAAGACATTATGAAGATACACCAAGACTGTTCAAGAAAGATTTGACTTATTAGAAGAGAAACGATTTTTTTTGCACAACTGGTCATGGAAGATGTGACTTGTTTTGGCTTGAAACGTCAAAACGACATTGGTTAGACCATAGGTCAACACTCGGAAATGAAAGTGTTCAAGGTGGGTTCAAAACACGGTTTAGGAATATTTGCTTTGCTGATCTCAAGTTGGTGATACCCTTGAGCCAAACAAAGGGAAGAGAAGAGCATTGCACCTTGAATTTTGTCAAAGAGTTCCTTGATAACTGGCAAGGGATAATGATTTTTGCCCGTCAAGCTATTGAACACATGGTAGATAAGGCACATGAGAAAATATGTTCCTTGTGCAAGTATTCCCTGGGTTTTCATTTCGATTTTTCACACCTAGCCACACTTGGGCGATACATGGGCAAAAAAAATGGCGTTGCTCTTGGCTGAAGCTAGATCGTGTAACCAACATTCCATTTTTTGAGTCGACTATACAGTAGTGGCAGAGAACGTCAAAATAATCTCTAAGGAGAGAACTAATGTCATTCGACTAGGATAGAAGATTGTCCTTATCAACCTTACAAAGTTGCACTAGGAACATATTGTGGACTTTACGCAAGTATTGATTGAATGAAAGTACCATAAGGATGGATTTTTACTCTTATGAAAGAAGTTTCAGTGATCCATAGGCAAAAGCACGATGGTTCACTCGCATCGTTATAGAATGAGAGTTGTTTTTACCTTGATCATGTTGGCTTGGTGCTTCTTAAGCTATGGAACACCTAGAAAACATCAATTTTTTTTTCCAATTCAATGACTGTGGTTGATGATTATTGTGTGAGATCTTTGCTTGTTTCTTTCCTGACATGAGCCAAGTATATCGACCTTGTGGTTGTCACTAATAGTTAAATTCCCCTCACAAGGTGTGCATTTCAATCCTAGTTTCCATACATAAGAGGCACAGATCAACTTGACACTAGCACATATTTCATCCAATCATTGCAATCATGTGTTCAAAACACTACCTACACAATACATTGCCAGGTTCTCATGTGAGGAGCATGTGACCAAGCTCTTTAGAGTCTTGAACTACAAGTTGTAAATGTAGAAGTGATCCGTGCTATAATGTTACTCAACAAAGTCACCCACTTTCTCCCACGTGTGGTACCTTTTGTTTACATTCTACAATAGTTTCTATCCATTCAAGTGTTCTTTCTTGAGAGTCACAAGGATAAGGATTACAGCGGTCACTTACATGAGTAAATATATCTTGTGGGCCACATTTTCCCTTTTAAACAGGTTGTTTCCTTTCACTGTGTGGATGCGATCAAGCAAATGTGAGTTTGTAAGCGTTCATTATTAATGTGATGCAAGAGTGTAAAATTTCAAGAGAGATACATAGACTCATCACTCATGGTAAAGCAGAAAACAATAGAAAACAAAGTCCTAATGGGGTGTTCCAACTGTTTTACATCATCATCTTAGACCATGAAAGTGTGTTCAACATCTAAGGATCACTCTCTCACAACCCCTAGTGGTTGTCCACTTTCAAAAACTAGGGGATGAAAAAAGCCTTCCCAAAGACATGTTGGTTCAAAACTACCAGTGATGCCCTTAGAATTTTGGCAATTTCCTTGACCATTTCCTACCTGTCTTTGCCTTGTCCATTAATTTTTCCACCAAAATGTTCCTCATGATTCTTGTGACATTCTGTTGCACAGTTCCTAGTCTTCCCGTGATAGTAGTAAGCTAGGGTGCTTGTCTTGGCCTTCTTGTTTTCACAATCTTTCTGGTGGTCGTATGGCCTAAAGTGATTATGTTTGCCGGTGCCATGTTAAAGGTGCTTACGCTCACCATGTTGTGGAGACTCCTTGTGCTTGTTGTTGCCTTGTTGGTGATACTAGTCGTGAAAGGTGTTCACTATATTCTTTTCTAGCATGGATTTGGACTTCACAAGGATGAAGTCACATCGCTTAGCATAACTGTTCCAAGCATTGGCTCGAGGATCCATCATACAAGCAAGAGGTAGGGACTTGTTTGAAAGGCTACTTGGGAGCCATTCCATGATTTGCCACATTCAATGCCAATAAATTTAAGCAATCTTTGAGAGTGTGTTCTGCCAATCCTATAAGAATTCCACATGGTTGTAGTCACCTTGGCGGATTTTTGACAAAAGCCTAGACGCTTGTTGTGAGACGGAATTCACCGTATAATTCCATGAGGATCTTGCATAGGTCTGCCAAGTGAGATGTAAGGACTGACTTAGGTATTTCTATGTATAACACAGTTTGTTGGTTCTTCAATGATGAGATTGCTGTGCTCTAAAGGCAAGCTAAATCGATAGTGCTCGAAGCAAGTTGCTTGGTGTAATGGAGCTTTAACAAGAGCTTTATGCGTGGATTCCAAGTGGCCAAGTCCACTTGCCTAGATAAGCCAAACTAGGAATAGTCACTAGGGAGCTTGAACGCCTTTAAGACATCAACCCCCTATGCCGCATCATTATCCTCAGGGTGTTTTTCGCTTATTTCTTTCTTAGCCTCATGAAGGTTATTCGTGTGGATCAAACATGTCTGTCGATCATCATAGGTGTCACTTGTTAGACGATGAGTATCATCATGCTATGGATGCTTGGCTTTGCGACTTTGGTGTGGGTGGATGGGAGCATGCTTGTCGGCATTTCCACTAGCCACCTATTCACCCATGATATTGGAAATTCTATTAAATCCATTAGGATGAACACTTTCCTTGAGGAGAAGCATGCTTTTGGTGATTTGGTTACGCTCAAGTGCATAAAAATGATTACTCTATGCCGTGGCATATTGCAAAGGGTTTAATGCATTACCAATGTTTGTTGGATCATTTTATGACCCCTTGCCTGCGTTACCCAAAATGGTCACACTAGCGGCTATAGCAAATGTCTGTGCTCTCTCAAGTGTTATTTATCGAAAGTGAGCAAAGAGACTATCGCAAAGTTATATGATTGGTGCATGTGCCAAGGTAGGCATGTTCATCTCTTCACCAGTTGTTGGCATGCCATCCGGTATACACCGTAAGGCGTATGAATTGTACGTTGTTGAGGGCCACCCTTCCCCTTTAAGAGGTGGTTGACTACAATCAAGGTGGCAGTGTCAATGCTCTCGAGAGGATCATTGTCCTCATCATCTTTGGCTTCTTAAGAGAGCCAGTTGTCATTTTTAGAACATCATTATCTTTTCCCTCGACAACAATAGGGTTAACGCCCATCACGTCTACTTCACCAACGGCATTGGCAAGGCTCTTGACCTCATCGCCAATGCATGGAGCTGATAAAATCCACTTTGTTTCTTAGTTTTCCTTCATGATCTCATTAACTCAGGGCTCCCAGAGGGCGCCATCTTTGCAAATGCGACGGATTTGGAATGGGTGTTGCACGTCCCTCAAGCACTCCATCTTTGTGAAACTATGCGGGTTGCAGAATTCTTGGATGCGCTTAGGAAAACATCCTTTGCTACGGCTTTTGGAGGGCCCCCTCCTCGCACGGGCATGGGAATACCTCATGTAGACATAACCGGTAGAGGGGTGAAGCGGGGTAGGGAAGGGAGGAGGGGGAAAAGTGTTAACTGAGAGAATGCTTGCAAGTGAAATTTGTGTGCATCGTCATCATGTTTGAAATATTTCAAGAAATCTTGGCTAATGTAAGGGGAAAGAATTCTTTGAATGATTTTCACCTTCTTTGCAAAAAGAAATGCCTAAATACCCCTAATGGTTCCTTGAAACTAGTGAAATGAGGTTAAAATAAAAGAGAATGATTTGTTAATGTTTCCCTTGCAATGCCGTTACGAGAAAACTGTTTTTAACAAAACTTTGGGGAAAAAACATTTTGGAGGTTTCAGTACTTGAGCGGTTGTTAGCAACACAGGTGTCATAAGATAAACGGCTAATGGCAAGCAAAAGAGTATAGTTTGAAGTGATTTTGAATGATGTATTACATTTAGTGGTGAGAGATGCATGGTGGCTGCAAAACTTCCTCAAAGTTGGGGTAGTATCCTAACAAAACTGGCATAACATGGTATTTTTACAACTCGGTAGGAAGGCGCACGGAAGCAAATGCGGCTATGGAATGTTTTGGAAGATAACAACTGAGTATAATCTTTTTGTGTCTTTTGAAGGATGGTGGAATTGTGGAATAATCAATTTTTCTGGCTGGCATTTATTGAAGAGGACTGGAGCGTTGATAACAATTTTGAACAGTGCCATAATAGGCAATGTAATCGTTGGACGACTTAGTCACCCTAGCCCATGGATGCTAATGCAACGTGGCGGGTGAATGGGGTGCGAGCCTCTATGGGTACGTGAGCTCTCAAAACCTGAGTGTTTAAGATAATCATGCATGTTTCTTGTTGAGATTAACTTCACAATGGACCAAATTGTTTCACAAATGACTTGTGTCACAAATATGCACCGACCGCAACTAGTGCAGAGAGTTCATTATTGTCATGGGGCGACATAAGAGGATGGAGGATGTTATTCTATCCACTCTTTTTTGGGAAGCCGAAGCTGCTCGACAAGATGAATTTATATTGTTGAGTCAATCATTCAAATATCTCACATGATCCACATGGAAACCCTAAGTTCTGGCGTGGTCAAGGATGGGGAAGTCGCGACAAAGTATCTTCATCCGTGGAAGGGTATTCTTCCACTCGTTGATTCCTCTCAATTTATGGCCAACACGTTTATAAAACATGTTTCCCACACCACCATGTGGAGGTGGCATTCGACTGGGTGGTCTCGTAAGGTTGCCTGCATGTGGCCCCTTTAAAGCCCCCTCACCATGATGAGTGACCTTTTGAGAGGCCCCTTGATGGGGTGGGGGCCATTTCGATGTGGCATTTGGATGGCACGGGCCCACGGAGCCCATTGAGATTACTCCTGATGGGCTTGCATGTCGTCGCTGGAGGTCGCGATGCCTTGAGAAATGGTTGGATAGTGGCTAGCTCTCTCCGGTCGCCCTCATAACAAGAGGAATCTTGCAAGTAAGTTTCTCTTCGCAAGGCTTGTCGGCAAGGAGTCCCTTTTGCCGTCAATTCACCTGGTTATGGGTATGAATCCCATAATTTTCCAGGGAGGACACGACTGAACATTACAAGTAATGGTGCTGGTCTATGTCACGTATCAAGTTGGCATAGATTTTGCCGAAGTTGTTACAATTCATTAAGATAACAGTTGTTAACTTCTTTTTGTGTATGTGGATGGTTGGAGTTGCAACAGACCACAAAGGTGATAGTTGAAAATTTAATGAAAATTTAATGAAATACCTACATCTGTGAAGGAAGACTAGAAATGCCTTTTGTTGTAGGATGAGAGAGAAGCTATGATTATTCTGATTTGTTTTCCAGAGGTGTGGGAGGATGATCTATGTCGTCGAAAGAGTGGGTGAGTGTTCTCATTCGAATACGTTTGTGCTCTTCCGAGCATTATGACGTCTGTTGCATGTTGCGTGCATTCCCAGAGACTTGTCGTTGACTACGCTGTTACGTGAGCAATCATTTCTTGACTGACGAACCAAAAAACAGTGGGCACAGGGGTTCGAATGAGTTTGTGATGTCTGAACGACGGCGCAGTACAGAATAGCGTTTCTTACATCGGGAGTTTAGAAACAGTTTCTTGGGTATGTGCAGTTTTGGCCTCATTAGCAGGCGAGCGGCTCTGACTCTCCCTCTGGGACTCGATACCAGCCCTAAACGACAAACGACCGCTGGTCACGGCCGTTGTGCCAGCTGGTGATCGTTAAGGTGTCCGACGGGACATGGTGAATCTCCCGTCGAATGTTGTTTGTGCGGAGCAGGCGTGGTCCGCAGAACAGTGGGCGGACGTTGGTACCTTCAGGTGAAAGCCACAGAGAGCAGCCGAAGGTGGTTGCCTTGGACTTGCGCCGCAGGCAGGCTGGCGTCAAGTTGGGCACATTGGCAGCGCGTTGGTTTGCCGCACGTCGTCAATGGCAGTGTCACGCGGCGTTTGCGGCAACAACGTTCAGTGTGCTTGTACATGATTTGAGCTGTGAAATTCCTCGGGCCTGCACGCAGGTAACCGGCAGCGTATGTCATCTGGCGCGCTGACTTCGAATCACCAACTCACGAATTTTCTCTGTGCAACTGTTCACAGTACTCTTTACCGCCTTAGCTTGAGGAGGCTGCTTAGTTCACACCCTCTAGTCTTACCACGACGTTCTTCTCTCGGTTCCCTTCTTCACGTTTCGAAGCCGGTATCTGCAGTAAAACCATCTAGCCGTTGACCTTAACGCGTCAGGAAAGGCGACAGAGATCTACGACTCTTAGACCTCTTCCCAAGCTCCTCCCCTCCTCACCCTGATACAGCGAGCGCAGCCATGGCTCTGTCAGCTTTGGAGCTGACGGTGATGTTGAGTATGTGCATCATCCCCGTGGCCATGGGCATCATCCTCGTGATCGCCGCCGTGTGGCAGAAGACGGGCACCAGTGACGTGTTGTCGTGGCCCTCCACCTCCACCGGCTCCGCCGCAGACGACGCGGAGGACCCATACGCTGGCATGCAGGCCGAGCACGAGACGGTGTTGGACGACGATGAGAGCATGATCTCCGACGCTGACTACGGCAGGGACGGCAACCTCACACGGCCTGCGCCCTCTGAGAGGTCGTCGGAGTCCATGTCGGAGAGAATGTCAGAGAGAATGTCGGAGTACACGTATGAGTACTAGGTTTACCCTTGACGTCGACTTGCGAACTGCAAGGAGATTTCTGAGTTGATGTCTTCGAACCGTAGCTTGTAAAGTTATATGCAGCGTGTCGTAGCTCTTCATTGTTTCGTTCATAAACCCTCTCACGTTTCCTTG